>PVJX010003727.1:0-104431 GCA_004027295.1 Dolichotis patagonum
GTAGATCAAACCCTACTGAGGAATCGTGCGGCCCTTGAAGCACGTGCCTGTCAGAGGGAGAGGAATGCAGCCATGCACTGGGAGGGAGGCTTGGGGGAGAGAAGGAACAAGCTGGGGAACATAGGGCTTCTGGGCTGGGAACCCTCAGCCCCCAACAGTGAAGCCAAGGAGCAGTGTGTGGGAGTGATGAAGGCAGAGTCTCCAGACTCAGAGGGTCTGAGCCCTGGAACGCCCACCCCACCACTTGTTAGACCCCATCCCCTAGAAAGCTGCTGTCTGCAGATTAGCAGCTTTGTCCACACTGCCATAGGGTCCAAAGGCTCCTAGAAGCTTCTAGAAGCTCCTAGAGGTTCCTAGACCCCACATGGCATGGTGGCTTCAGAGCCCTGCAGATCTGGTTGGAACCCACTTTCCTAAACTGGCAAGTGCAACGTCACCTGGCTGGTGGAAGCATTGTCTCCTCTGTGAACAGTGTAAACTTGGACTTTTCACGCTTCCTAGGGGTGAGGCCAGTCTGAAGCCAGGGTGTGCTCCAGAGCAAGTCCAGGGGCATAAGGGACCCTCGGACTGCCACGGGCTGGCAACTGTACCCCTGGCTCATCTGCTAATGGGGCAGGTGCTGATCCAGCACTGTCCCAGCCCTACCTATAGGAGGCACTGGATGTTGCAATGCCAAGGGGGGCCAGGAAACACAGTCACCCCAAGTTTCCATACCCTTTTCCCACAAGCCCTAGGAAAATGAGCCTTCTCCCATCAGCCCCGTGAATCAGGCCAGGACGGTCTGTGAGAGTGTGCGGGGTGTGTGTGTGTGTGTGTGTTTGTGCAAGCATGTGCCTCTGCAGATGTGCACATGTGCTTGCATATGCTCACACATGGATGTTTTGTGTACATGTGTGTGTCTCTTCATGTGTTTTGTGTTTGTGCAATTACGTGTGTGCATTTGCATATGTGAAAAATGTGTGTCGCGCCCAGTGCACGTGTGTTATGCAAATATAATCTGTATAATTCTATGTGTAGGTGTATATTTGCATACTCACATGTGCATATTTTCATCTGCACTGTATGTGCACACAGTGAGCATGTCTGTGAATAGAGTACACGTGGGTTTGTCTTTCTAAATAACTTATGTGTTTGTATAGTGTGTTCTGCATTGTGTATGTTTGTAGGTACCATATATTTGCTATTAAGTGCCCGCATGTATATTATACTTACATGCACACTGTATATGAAATGCAGTTGATCTATGTGTGTGTGTGATGTGCCATGTGGAAATACATGCATATAACTAGCATATATGTGCGTATAGTATATATTTACATGTCTCTGGGTGTGATCTGCATGATAACATGTGTGCCTATGTTAACTGCTGGCGGCCCGGTGCATTAGGAACAGCCGTGGGCTTGTAGCTGAAAGAAGGAGGGATTCAGACTCCAGACCCTTGCCCGTGCAGCTTGCAGCACTGATTTTGGCCTTTTGGAGTTTCCATAGGCCCAGCTGCACCAGCGTCTGCTGAGCCCTGACCCACTTCTGCATGTGAGGATGAGAGAGAGGAACAGGCTTGTTCAGCCCTGCCTCCCTGAGCTTACAGTCTTGGTATGTAGATAAGACTTAGTTCAGAGCACCAAGAGGATGAGGAGAGGCTGGGAGGGGGAGAAAGGCACGAAGATGCCAGGAGAGGCCAGGCAGGCCCAGCCTGCCACGGGAAGAGCCTGAGTTCAAACTCTTAACTCTGCCTGGTACTTGCTGTAGGATCGTGAGCAAGCCACTTCACCTCTTTGTGCCTCGGTTTCCTCACCTGTAAAATGGGATCACAACAGTGTAAAGACTGGGGTGCCTCACAGGAGGGACAGGCTCTGGGCAGTGCTGGATCTAGGAAGTACCGCTGCTGTCATCTGACAGAGTTAGGTCCAAGCATGTCAAAAATTACAGACAACCAAAGTTCTGTCATCCATTCTGGGAAGGAGAAAGAAGTTGTGCAAAGGGAAAAAGCAACCACGGAGTGTGAAGTGACTCAATCCTGGGTGTCAGAGGTCCCCACAGGACAGAACAGTGTAAGGATTGTGGGCAGGGTCCAAATGAATGCAGCCACCGATGCTCCATGAGCCGTAAGGCTGGTGAGGAGCCTGGGAGAACCGTGCATTTCTCCTTGTGCACAAACACCCACTTGGCAAATTTGGATGAGCATCCATTCATGGAAACAGCCGGCCAGGAGGACGTCTTGGAGCCAACAGCTCTAGGTTCCAGGCTTGGCGCTGAGTTGCCAGAGTTTACGTGACCTCAGGCAAGATCTGTGCATCTCCGAGCTGCCAGCCTCCGATTTCCTCAAGGAGACAGGGATCACAATGGTAGCGTGCTACGGAAGATGAGGAACAACTGTGGCTGGCACCTTTGTTGTGTCCCAGGAGAGAGTGGTGCAGGGGGAGCGCATTTACTCATACCCGTGGCACGTGAGAATAGTCACAAAGAAGCTTCCAGCAGTTGCAAAGCCGCCAAGGTGAGCCATGGTGCAGGTAGAGCCTTTCAGCTTGGCTGAAGGGAGAGCAGGGAGGGTCCGGCAGAAAGGCTGGCCCTACGGGCAGCAAGTTCCCAGCCTGCAGGGGACGCCAGCAGACACTGGCCCGGGAAGCTGCCTTCTGGGTACTGCCCAGCTCTGGGAAGTCACAGGTGGCCGTACTCCAAATGCAGAAAGGCAGCTTTCTGGGAGGGCTGTCGGGTCTGGCGGGCACCCACCATGGGGCAGGATCTGCTGCTCCTTCTGCACACAGACGTTGCCAATCCAGGCACAATAGTCCAGGCCCAGAGACACCTGCCTGGTGGGGACAAGGGCTCCTGTGGGCGCACACAGCTGAGCACATCTTGGTGACGAGTTTTTCAGGCACAAAACTACAGTGCTGCCTTGGTTCACAAATTTAATTCTTTCCACCGTTCTGGTTGCAAACCAAACTGGAAAGGAACTGAATCGAATTTCCCCCATAAAGGTCAACATTGAACCGAATCATTGAATCTAGTTGGGTTCTCATCCAATTTAGTTTGTGACCAGAATTGTAAAGAATTAAATTCAGGGACCGAGGTACCACTGTATTTGGAAAAGTAAAAGCTTTCAGAAAAAAAGTGGGGAAAGGCTGGGCCAGGCATGAGTTCAAATTCCAACCCTGCAGTTTCTACAGTGTTGCCTCAGGGGCACTGTGTAATTTTCTCACGCCTCAGTTTCCTTGTTGGCAAAGCAGGGCCTTCCTTAAAAAATTACATCCTACGATGTCTATTAAGAAAGTAGCATAAATACTGCTACCAACAATCTTCACACAAATTTGTCATTTTTCCCTTCAAACAGCCAGTTACTAGAGTTTATTTCATTATATAATTGCCAGAGAATTTTTCTCTTTGCTGCTTTTGAGTAGTTATAATTAAAGCAGAAATGCTTCATCAAGGTTTTGTTTTGTTTTATTTTGTTTTGTTTTTGTTTTGACAGGAGGTGAGTTCTGAGTTGGTGTTGGAAATGAAATCAGTGTCTAAATGATTGAACAATTGTTTTTGTTCTTTGAACAATGTTTTATGGAGCAACTACTACAGGCTGGGCCTAGAATGGGGCTTTGGGGAGGAAGCTATGTGGAAGGCAGACGAGAATCCCTGTCCTCATGGAGTGCAGGGAGTTATCCTTGGAACAAAGGACAATTGTTCTGGGACCGGGACTTCCCAAGACACAGACGGGCCCCCTGTGTGGTCCTCTCTGCTTCAAAGTCAGGCCAGGCACTTCCAGTCCCTGGACAGGACAAGGTCACAATGCAGTCACCCTGCAGGCAGCCAGGCTGGGCCTGGCCGGTGAAACCTCAAGGGATAGTGGCTGGCGAGGCCTGGCATGGAGCTCCAGGCGCCTGAGCCCAGGACGCCTCCCCCACGACAATTCCCCAAGCTACATCTACTGTCTCCACAGAGCTGGCTCCTCACAGTTGTCCTGGTCCCATGTCCCTCCGGCTCGATTTCAAAGAGAGCCCAGATCTGTGTGGTGTTGGCAGATGTCTTCCGTCACCCCACTTGGCCCTTCGGGAATTAGTCTAAAATATACAATTGTATTTCAGGAGCCTTAAGGGTGTTTCTGCAGCCTTGGGGCCCAGGACAGTTATAACATATGTTCATTTTAGACCTTGGAAAATAGGGCGCTATAATTGGAAAAGTTCACGCAGCCCTAAGTACAGGGAGCCAGTCTCTTTACATCTCAAATACCAGGTATTTAGGTGGCTTTCTTGGAACCTGGCATTAGGGACACGTGTGAGGGGGCCAGGCTGTTTTCTGGGGAGTGGGTGGGAGAGGTGGCGAGGGAGCAGGCAGCGCTGTCTCTGGGCCCTGCTGCCCAGCTCAGAGACCCCGACTCCCTCCCCACAGCCTTCTCCTCTTTTGGACTGACTTCCGGCTTCCCTTCCTGGACTGCAGCAAGCCGTGCCAGGCCCTGGCACTCTCCAAGCCTGGAAAATGGGGCTGCTCTGCCCTTGGGCGCTGGCGCCAGGATGTCCAAGTTCACATCTCACCGTTCCCACCCAGGCAAGTTACCTAACCTCTCTGGGCCTCTCCTTGCACCTCTATAAAAGGGGATGAAAGTTAGAACACCTGCTTCCCAGGGCTGTTGAGATGATTGATGCGGTAATTTACCTAATGCCTTCCACACGGTGCCTGGCACATAGTAAGAGCTCAGGAAAGGTTGATTTTAATTAGACTTTAAAGGGTTCCACATCTTCCCAAGTGATGCTTCATCACCCCACATTCTCCACCAACCTGCCTGGAGACCCTGCCCTGTTTCCCATGATGCCTGCTCTCATCTGGATGAGCCACTCTTGGTTCCTATTCCTCCATCCATTCCTTCATTCCTTCCTTCATTCCTCCTTCCCATGCTGTCCAGTTGGCCTTACCCTTCAACTACTGCTCTCAAATCCCTGCCTAAGGGACTAAGACCCCAGCAGCGTCAGAGGACACTGTGGTCCCTGGAACCCACATCCATTCCTGAAGCCACAAGTCAGAGGTGCGACCAAGCTGGACCACCCGACAGGGCACAGAGGAGCCTGACCTTTGCCAGGGAAGCTAAGGAGCAGGTGTGCTGGACTTGTGACTTAGCATTGAGCACAAGGGAGGCACATTTGCCACTTTGGTGTAGAAAAAGGCACAGTGACATTTCCCAGGCAACATGGAGGATCCTGGGCTGCGCACAGGTGTCTTAGTCAGTTATGCTGTGTAACAAGCCACCCCAGAAATTAGTAGGTTAAAATGACAGCTGTTTTATTTGATTACAACTCTAATTTGGACAGGTATGGTGCAGACAACTTGCCTTTGAGCTCCACATGGCCTCAAAGAACTCACTGTGTCCAGAGTGGTTTTCCTGGTGTGCTGACTGGCTCAGGGGCCAGGTCTCTGTGCTCCCCAGTCTTTATGAGGAGACTGGGCTGCTTAAGATGACACCTGGTTTCAGGGCAGGGACATGTCAAGGGCAAACATCCCCCAAGGACCAGCCAATCCATTAAGGCTCCTGGTTTCTGCCACACTCGCTAATGACCCTTGGCGGAAGCAAGTCACAAAGTTAAATACAGAGTCATCATGGGAGGGACTGTGCAGGGGTGTGAACATCATGAGAGATGACTTATGGGGAACACCAAAGTCCCCCAAAACATGGGGTTCCCAGTCCCCCAGTTACCAGATATGCCAATGAAAGCCCACATGTGTTCCATTGAGACATACAATGTTGAATAGACAGATTTAGTTCCTGGGTCCATGAAACCCCCCAAATACAAAAACTTAAACAGGATGGATGTCAATTTCTTGCACACAGGTCTGCAGGTGATTGTTTAACAATACCAGGGGCAAGATTTTCTTCAATCTTGTCACCCTGGATTCCTCAGGCACAGTTTTCATCATGTATTCCAAAATGACTGCTCCAGCTCCTACCATCACATTTGCATTCCAGCCAGTACAAAGAGGGAAAGATGAAAGTGGTTCCTTCTCACCCTCTGATTGGCCAGATCCTATGCCTAGCTACAATGAACTACAAGCACAACAGGGGAATAAAAGCTTTCTCCCCATTTAAAATATTCATGACCATAGCAGAGGAGAACAGATACAAAGGAACACTGCTAGACTTGGCCACAGGAAACAAATGGCCAGCCCCAGGACATCTGTCTGCCAATCTTGAAACTTAGGAGAGACTACATTCCTCACCTAGGGAAGCAGAGATTTTGAATACAGCCTGAATGGTGATTCCTGAGATGAGGAATCAGGGCCTGGAGGGTGATAGTCAGCTTGGGTTTTGTGGTCAGGGCAACCATTTCTCCTGGTTTGCCTACAGGCAGCCCTTTAAGCCTGCTCATGGCATGGGAAAGAGAAGCCACCCCTAGGCCCAAAGAGGAGCCCATAGACCTGCGACCAAGGCGACCAAGGCCCAGGCCTGGGGCACATGTGGGTTCTTGGGGGCCAGGACGAAGCTCTAGGCAGCTGAGGGTAAGGTGGAAGGGACTTCTCCCAGGACACACTGCACCCTGCTCGGCAAGCCCCTACCACCACCGCACAGCTGGGACCATCTCTCCCAGGGCCTGCACTCCCCATCACTGTCCCCTGCTTAGTCCCTTTGTAGCCTGTCACCCAGGTCTTCCCCTTCTTGATTAATGCTGAAGCAGTGGGCACTTTGTCCCCTATAGGGCCGGGGAGCAGAGGGCAGGAGAGGATTCTTAGTTATTTACAAACAAGGCAACACCTTGTCCCGTCCCTGGGAGGTGGAGATACAGGGCTGGGTCCCTGGGATGTGAGTGTAAATGAGTCAGGGTGAGGCCCCAGTGTGTGTGGGCCTGGACACCCCTGGCGTTGGTTCCTGCTGGAGGAAAGGCCGGACAGGGGAGCCGCAGGAGAGGCTCCGTATGGGACGGGGGCCTGTTGGAGATGGTGGTGGCTTGGCACCAGGCCAAGTTGGGCGGGAGAAGGTGCTTTACCGGAAATGCTGATTAGGCCGCAGGTCAAGTCCTCCTGGGCACTCCAGACAAAGGAAAAGCTGTTTAGCGAGACGGCCTCCTCCCTGCCCTGCACCCCTCCCAGCACACCATAGCTCTGGGTGGCATTAATATCCATGTGATGTCAATATAACCTGGCCAGCATAGGCCAGAGGCATAGACAGTGTGCACACACAGAACAGAGCAGCTGGACAAAGGTTAAGCCTGGTCAATAACCCAAGAAAGGCAAAGGAACAAAATGCAGCACTGTGGCCCAACTTCCTGTTCTAGAGCCCCTGCCTGGCCCCATCCCGCCACGGGTCAGCCTTGTTCACCCAGCTCCAATCCGGTCTTGGCTGAGCTAGTGGGATTCTCCCTCTTCACAGTTCCAACGCCGAGTGCAGAAAAGACAGGTGAGCCTGTTGGCAGTGAGCTTGGGACCTCTGTCCCCAGGGCGACCGGCTGGGCCAGGAGTCCAGGTTTGAAGTGAGGTGGGCCGGTCGGGCAGGACCTGTTCCCACTAGTTATCACCCCTGCGTCTCTGAACACGTTCCTTGGCGGTTTCATGCCTCGGTTTCTTCCTCTGTAAAACATGGATAATTATCATTCCCATGCCAGAGGAGGTTGTGAACACTGAGATAATCGATACAGCCATTGGCATGGGGCCTGAGACCAAGGAGACCTCAGCGACCGTGAACAGTCACTGCTATAAAATGCTATCTGCTCAGAGCCAGTGGCTTTGCTAGACAGTGGAGGGTGGAGGGATAGAGACCTCAGGCCCGGGAGCCAGAGGCAGCTGCTCAGCCCCTGTCGGCTTCCAGCTCCAATTTCCCCGAAGCTGACTGTACTTGGCTCTCAATGCGGGCTATGCCCTTCCATTACACCCCCCTCCATTTACTTTTGAAGCATTTTGGCAAGCCACATCAAACAACCCAGAAACAGCCTTACCCGCCAACCTGGCCACTTATCTTACAGAAATAATTAATAAGAAGGAAAAAGCCACATGCCTGAAGATGTCTGCCACAGCCTTGTTTATAATAATGGCCAACGGGAAGGCATCAACCGCTCGGCCATTGGGGAAGAGATGGTATCTTGGAGGGAATATTATGCAGCCATTAAGAATGACAAACATGAAGACTGTAGCAACATAAAAATGTGTATGCGGTAATCAGTGAAAAAGAGCAAAATGCGAAGTTGTAGCAGGCTCATTACATTGGGTGTTTTTTAAAGTGCATATTCACAGGCAGGGCGGGTTGCGATTGCAAAAGAAACAAAAAGACAAAACAAGTTTATTCTTGGGCTATCTTCTCTTGCAGGCTCTTTGGAAGGAAGAGATCTCTTTCCTAGGCACCCCAGATGGAAGCTGTGTCCCCACAGCCCCCCTGCAAGCCCCCACCCCTCCTCTCCAGGAAGAGGATGTACAGGGTTCAGGCTGCTGGTATTTTTAGCCAGGCCTTTTGCAGCCCAGCATTCTAGGGTAAAAATAGCAGGGGCGGAGGGCACGGCACTAACTTGGCCACTTTCTCCCCCTCCCCCAGGCGCCTCCTGGTCTTGGAGCTTTTCTCTGGCTCTTGCCCATCTCTGAGGTCTCCGTGGCCAGAGAAGAATGCTCTAGCCTGGTGCGTCCCAGAGCCTTGGAGCTCGTGGGACCAGGACACTGAGACCAGGGAGAGATGGACCACGCCTGGAAGCAGGTGGCCGAAGTAGTCCTGTCCATTCCATCCCCTGCTGGTCACTCCCAACCCCCACTCGGAGGGCAGAGGACCCAGGACCCAGCCCAAGGCAGGCACGCAGGCTACGTGCTCCCTCTCCACCTGTGTTCCATCAGCCTTGGCATCGGCAAAGCCCACTTCCCACCCTCAGTCACAACTTCTGCCTCTGTACAGTGAAGAAATCGGACAAGACTGTTTGCAAGCACTTCTTGAATCTGCAAACTCCGTCCTTCATCACAGACTGGGGCCCGGACCTGCTGGCCTCTTCCATCCTTACCATCTTCTGGGACCCGCCCTGAGCCATGCATTCTGTGACCCGGTGCCTGCTCACCTCAAGGACTCTCTGTGGCTGCCACTGTCTCTCGGGCGAGCTTCCCCCAGCACCAGGCATGTGTCTGCGCTCCCTCCATCTGCTGGGGCACCTTCTTAGGGAATGAGAGCTAATTTTAACAGTAGCTGAAGCCAAATTCAATTAAAGAAGTAAATCTGCTAGCAAAGTGAAATCCCACAAATGCAGTCGAGAGGTTGTAGAGTCTTCTCGGCTAGAAACCTGGTCCCCCTGCCCCATGCCTCCTGCTGAGCCCAGTGCCACGAGCTTTCCATGTGCTTTGAGTCTGTTCCCTGCTGCTGTCCCTGCATACTTGAGAGTGGGCAGCTTAGAGATTTCTCTCTTACTGTTCTAGAAGCTGGGAGGTCCATGGCTGATGGGCTGCATCTCAGGAGGCTTTCTTGCTGTGGGGACTCTGCAGTGTCCTAAGGTGACACAGAGCATTGTGTCAGGAAAGGGGCACCTCCAGGGAGCAGATCCCAGCTGGCTTGATTAACAGGCCCACTCTCTAAGGGACCAAGTTCTCCATCGTTAATTAATCTACTAATGAATGAATTCATGGCTTTTGTTGAAAGTGGGATTTTCAAAGCATCAAAGCCCCAATTCTCCATTTCTCCTGCCCAGGGCCTGGGTCACACTTGACCTCAGATCATCTCAGTTCACTGGTTCAGCTCCTGACCTTACTGCTGGCTCCCAGCACACACAGGAGAGGTCGCACCTGCCAAGAAGCCCAGCTGGGACTGAGGAGGCTGGTGACACCTTCACCCTGGGTCCAGCCCACTGCTGCTCTGTGTGTTGAAGTGTGTCTGGTGCATGCGTATGTGGTCTGCATGTGTGTGTGTGCACGTGCCTGTGTCTGTCTGTCTGGGGCCTGTGCAGGCCCTGGAAGGGTTCCACAGCTATTTCCAGTATCCCTAGCATGGAACCCTAAGCCTCCAGTGTCCACAGGATACCATGGATGGCCCTCAGCTGTTTCCAATATTTCAAACATTTCCCTGGAAATCCTACCCATTCCCTGCTTTCTGGTGGCCTCTGACTCCGCTGTCTAATCTGTGCCTTTCGCTGGCACTCCCTGGGCACCGCAACACTGCAGTCTTTGATCTTTGTTAATCAAATAGGGAGATGGATAGATGCTCACTAAATACTGGGGTACCTGCCCAAGTGGATTGAAAAGCATCCCCAGGAGAGTGCGATTAAGACCAGGGATATCGGGTCGCCCCAGCTGGGCCCTGGACCACAAAACCACCTTCTGAGCAGGAGAGAGAAGGAGCTACCTCGAAGTCCAGGGCCTCTGTGACTGGGGCGACCCAGGCGGCATCCTGGAGGGGTAAGTGACCACGAGGCGTGGCTCCGCACCTGCCACACCAAAGCCCCAGCTCCACTGCAAGGCGTTTTCATCGAGACACATCTCCCCAGCCCATTTGATCTTGAAAATGCCTGCTGGTTGGTCAGTCACTGCAGACACCCACAGTGAGGGGGGGGCTAGCCCCAAGGCACAGGGTGGCCTCGGACTCAGGGTTCCCCTCTCCACATCCCCAGCTGTCCCCACCCTTTCCTCTCGGGTCCCCCTCTGCCCTACCTGTAGGAAGTACAGATGCAGATGGCTGCTTTAGTCTCTGGAGATCAAAGACTGGCTTTGCCAGGCGGAAAGCTACCAGCCCAGTCTCACAAAGCACTTTCCTGCGTCTCTCCCACTGGCTCCTCCTGTCCCCAGCGCCCCACGCACAGCAGGGCAGGTGGCGACATCTCATGTTCACCCAAAGCGCAGTCCTTTTGCTTTTGTTGGGTAATTTGTGTGTGGATCGTGTTGTTTCCGCTGGCTTAGGCACCGTCACGGCTCAGGATAATGAGAGAGAGGAGGACAAAGAGAGGCAGAGGGAGGATGGCAGAGACACAGCAGAAGCACGCTCAGAGACGGACGGGAGCAAGGGGACGTAAAGACATAAAGCAGTGGATTGTCAGGAGGACGGGCTAGAAATGAAGAGGAATAGCACAGAGGGCTGTAGGATAGGTGGTGGCCCAAGGGACATCAGGCTTTCCTCAAGCATGGTGCCCACTGGTCAGGGCCTGGGGTGGGGCTGCCAGCATGGCCCTGAGAGGTCAGATTCTGGGGCTCCCACCCCTCTCAGCCTCACCCTACCCTCAAATACCCCTCTGCCCTCCTGTCCCCTTCTCTGCCAGGACCTAGCTCCCAGTGGGTGACACTGCCAGGCAGCCTCTGGCACATGGGACAGAGGAGAAGGACAAGGTTGGAGCCAGCAGACCTGGAGAAGAGGGGTTGGAGGCACTTTCCTTGATGTGACATATATGACCCCTAACCCAGTGCCAAAAGCCAGTGGGGAGGTGACAAGAAGGCAGGTTCCCCCAAGACACATTCTCCAGCCCAGTAGCAGGGTGATTGGCTTATCTTCCTTGTCTGTGAAGACTGCTGGGACCTCTAGGAGAGAGGTGGCCCTGTACCCACCTAGCACTGAGCCCAAAGCAGGCAACCAGTGGAGAAGCCACCCTTGTCCAGCTATGGCCAGTTGCTGTAGCAGAGGGTGCTGGTAGCTGGCCAGGGCCAAGAATTCTGGTCCTGTGTGACTTGGGGAACTTGGTGAGGCTTTTAAGAGAAGGAGTAGAACAGGTGTCAGTTGCACACCTGTAATCTCAGCACTCGGGAGGCTCAGGCAGGAGGATCCTATGTTGCAGCCCAGCCAAGGCAAATTAGCAACTTAGCAAGACGGACGCAAAATAAAAAAGGCCTGCGTACGTAGCTCAGCACAAAGGCCCTGGGTTCAACCCCCAGTGAGGGAGACAGAGAGGAAGAGAGGGAGAGATAGACAGACGGACAGACAGAGATAGACACAGAGACAGACAGAGAGAAAGAAAGAGAGACAGCAGCTCAGTGCCTGCCCCTCCGCCCAGGCCCAGCTGAGAGGCCCCAGCCAGCTGGACAGCTTCTCTACGAGGCGCAGTGGGCACAGTGCCAGCCCTGGATACTTTTAGGGCTCATGAAACATTTTGATTTATTTTAAAGTCAGAATGAAAAACCAATCTTTTGAGTCAAAGAAAATGTTTTCATATATAGTACGAATATATTTGTCTTTATTCCAACATCATTGTGAAATGTAATTTTGGATTTCTTTTTTATGGAGGAAGGAACTCATGATGGCAGAACTGCCTATGGCTCTGGCTTGTCCCAACCTGAGCAGAGGGGAACAAGCCTTCCTGGGGAAGCCAGGCTAGAGGAGAAGGACGGAGGAGGGACAGTCTAAGTGCTGCCTCTGAGCAGGACACCTATTCCCAGCCCCACCCTTGAGGGACACAGCATACTGACAGCCATGAGGCAGTGATGATGCCAGGTTGTGGAGGAAAGAGGGGCCTCAGAGAGATGGAGCCCCTGTGGGCCTGGCCTGAAGGGAGGAGACCGTAGCCCTGCCATTGGGGCAGGAGCCACAGGAAGATGGAACTCTGGGAGTCTGCACGTAGTAGGGTCTCTTTGTCATAGCCCCTGGCCCAGCACCCACACCTGTGGCCTCCACAGGCGCCAGCTGTCCCTGGCACCCATAGCAGGGCATGGGGACGCAGGAGTCCCCTCCCGCGCGGTCAGGTAACCACATGCCCAGGCCCCTGCAGGATGAAATTACCATATTGGAAATAGCAAAGTAAACACCAATAGGTAAAGTGCAAATTAAAGCCATTTCTCCAGATCTCTTATTTATAGACCCGGGTTTGGTCACCACGCCCTTCTGGGCAGGGGATACAAGAGTGGGACAGGACACCTGTCCCCACCCACCTGTTCTTGGGACTCAGGCGGGGACCTACAACCTGACCTCCCTGGGGTGAGGAGTGACCATTCCTGTGAGCCTGCTCCAGCGCCTGGGGCCCTCGGGATCAGCACTGGTTTGGCGCAGCACGTGGGAGGAGAGTCTCCAGGGAGGTGGGCAGGAATCAGCACCAAGGGCTTGCAGCTGGCAACAGGCCCACCCAAGGGACCCAAGGGAACCAGCAATGCCAAGAACTGAAGCTCATAGAGCTGTCACTGTGCCCAGTGCTTGTGCCTTAACTTACCTCATCTTCGCAAGGTGCTGGTGCTCCACCCTGTTTTACCGGTGCAAAGTCTGAGGCACAAGGTAGTGACCACGGTGCTGCCAAGTGTCCTGTCCTGATTGGAACCCGCTCTCTCCCCCCTTCACTACAACTCTAGCGCCTCTCAGGGTTTCTCCAAGTGAGTCAGAAGGCCAACTCACAGCCTCGTGCCTGCCTGCCTGCCTGGCCCCTTCTGTGTCTCCAGTGGCTTCGTGGGAGGTGCGAGGCACAGTCCCTGCCCAGCGACCAGCAGGTGGGTCCACTTGGTTACGCCCCTCCCAGGCCCCTGGCTGACAGCATGATCCAGGCGCTGTTGGCCACGGTGGTCAGCCGCAAGTTTATTAGCGGAGGGGAGATGCCAGCCAGGACCAGGAAACCACTCTGTCCGATCTGCGAGTCCCACTGGACCTGAGAGGCTGTCACCATCCTGGTGGCAGGAAGCCAGGAACAGAAGCTGTGGGCTTGGCAAGGGGCAGCCGGGAAGGAGACGCAGCCGCATTTTATAGGGAAAGGACAGCTCTCCAAACCCATCACTCTTAGCCAATCGGCCACATGTTTGAGTGCAGCTTCCAGTCGGAGGCCAGGGAACTCACCAGGCTGACCCTTCGCAAACATCCCCGCCACCGGGCAAACACCACACACTAAAAATAACGGGGCCCGCAGCACGCTGCCTGGAAGCCCTGGCCGAGGGTGACAGGCAGTGAGTGGGCTCCACCGGGCTCCTGCTGGACGGATGCCTACCTTGGGGACCAGCCAGAGGGGCCCACGCTGTGGGTGAGGAGGTAGGGAAAGGACTCAGGTCAAGGATCAGAGGACGGCACCATCTTGGAGAGGTTGTTTCCCCCATCCAGGCTCCACTGCTCCCTTCCTCCTCTGACCTGCAGGGGGACACCGACTGCCCATTCTGGGCGTCCTCAGGGTCCAAGCTGGTGTTGAGCCCACTCCTGTACCTGCTGTTAGTCTTTATGACCTTGAGAGGCAAGGACTCCATCTGACAGCTCCACCTGACGGTTGGAGAAACTGAGGCAGAAGAAGGGTGGGCACTTCCCCGAGTCACACGTAATAAGTAGTTAGGGCGGGACGTGAAACCAGGCACTCTGGCTCCAGAGTTTTAACCACACCAGACGCCATGTGACGTGGGGTGTCATGGAAAGGATAGAAATGGAAAGGGGTGGTGTGGTGCGTCATCCCTGGTGTCCCAAGAACTTCTCTACAAAGATGCCACTGGAAAGTGGGACAGGCAGGAGGAAGGCAGCGTCCCCTGGTCTCCCCTCCACCTTTGCTCTTTCCTGCAGCCAGGTGGAGCCGGCAGGGCGCCCGATGTGCAGGACGTGCCCTGTCACCGTGCCGGGTGGGGTGGCGGGCTGCCAGCCATGTGGTCTCTGGCCCACGCACTGTCTGGCTGTCTAGGGGGTGGCACGGGGCCCCATAAATAGCAGGCCTCTCACCGGCGTTGGGAATAGAAACCCAAACCAAACAGTGTGGTGAGTCGGGGCTTTCCAGGCCGCAATCCGGGTCTGAGCAGTACCTGGGCCCCTTCTCCCCATGCATCTCCTACAGGGTCAGGTCATGTTGGGGAGGGGGCCCAGCTGCTCCCATCCCAAAGTCCTTCTCATGAGGAGGACAGGAGGAGGTGGGATGCCACAGACCGTGTGCACCAAGCACCTCATAGGTGCCCAGCATCATGGATTATCTCAGTCGAGTTCACTGCAGCTCCATGAACTAGGACCCTCATTCTACCCATTTTACAGAGGATACCATCAAGGCACAGAGAAGCTAAGAACTTAGCTTAGAAATGGAGGTAAGAAGAAAACCTAGATCCTGAGTGCTGAGTGGGTCACCCTCTCCTGGGACTGGGGGTACTGATGAGTCACACTGGGTCCTGTCCCACAGTCATCTGGGGTGGAGTAGCCCCAACACCCCCAGAGAAGGCAACTGGAGGTACCCTGCTGGAGGTGGGGTGGAGCTGCTGTGTGGAATTTGTGCTCATCCTCCATCATGTCCCCCGCCTGCCAGGATGTGTGACCAGTGGCTGAGGAAGACATGGAAAAGCTGCCCAGTGTCACTGCCTCACAGTTCCTGGAACAGGAAGTTGTATGTGGGGGGGGGCAGGGGCAAGGGACAGTGAGTGGCCTGGATTCTGAGAGCCCCAGGTGAAGGGTGCCCAGCAGGCTCTGGGGAGGACACAGGTTGGGAGCCCCCAGTCATGGCCCCTAGGCATCCCCAGAGAAAGGGCTCAGGGGGCACTGGGCACAGGGTCACAGGTGCCAGCAGCTGGGACAGCAGGGAAGAGGCTTTCTTAGAACCGGCTTTGAGGAAGAGGACTCAGCTGGCACAGCGGATGCCCAGCCACCCCTTCCTCCTGCTCTCGGGCTCTTTCCAGGGTGCCTTAAACTCACGGGTGGAACAGCGTCCTTGTCATCCCTCTCTGCCATGATGACAAAGCCCCTGAGACACAGGAATCTGCAAAGAGCAGACATATGTGGGCTCACAGCCTGGGCACTGGAATCCCAGGTGCAGCACTGGCACCTGTGGGGGTGAGGCCACTAAGCCACTCGTGCTCACATCCCTCGGCCCTCTCAATGGGTCTCCCTCCCTGCCTGGCTGCCCACAGACACGGACCATGCTTAACCATAGCACCGTCCTACAGAAATACACGAGGTTCTGTGTCTGGCAGGGCCCCACCCCCACCCCCCGTGTGACCCTGCCTAGTAGCAGAAGGTCCCATGGCCCACAAGGAAGAGACAGTGGAACCGCCTCGACCAAGTGCCTGCTCTGTGCAGTTGGCCTCTTCCTCAGGCCTGGACACCCTCCCACCTCTGGTGTCCCTCCTGCGCTTGCTTTGGTGATTGCCCTCAAGCTATGGGAGTTGTTTGCCTGCAGAGTCAGAAGTCCCTGGACACTGTCATCTCCCAAAAGGCCCTTAGCCCCTGAGCAGGGTGCAGGAGAGTGAGGCCCCAGCTACTGTGTCTGCAGTGGGGACAGCCACGGGGCATCTTTTACACCCCTGGGTCCCCTCACGGGATAGGAACCTTTAGAACCCCCTCTTCCCTCCTGCTCCCTGCATCTTCTACAGCACCCCAGGAGCATGCAGATCACAGCCTGACTCCTCAGCTCTGCATCAGCATCTGAGGCCTTGGTCTAAAACCCCTATTTGGGGAGGACACCGTTAGTGCTACCAAGCACAATGCTGTTAGCATCGCCAGTGTAACAAATCCTGCAGTATTGGGAGTGTCTGCTGCGTGCAGAGCCCAGCCTGCCGTTTCTCACACACCCACCCCCTCCACCCTCCCAGAGCCCAGTGTATAGCGACTCCCGTCAACCTCGTCACTTCACAGATGTGCGGACTAAGGTAAGGGGCAGCAAGGTGGTTGCCATAGAGATGCTGTTGTTATCCTCACATGGTGAAGGGATTCTCACTTGGTACCCCTGCTGCAAGGCAGGAGCACAAGCCTGCACACACAGCCTAGCACACACGCACCACACGCACGTACATGCACACACAGAGGCACACAGCACACAGAATGCATCCACACTCGTATCCACATACACTCACATACACCCATGCACATACTTGTACATACACGAGCACATATATGTGAGCACATAGATGTGTATGCGCATGCATGCACACACGTGCAAAAACCCATGACCACATGTTTCCACAGCACTGCCAGCAGAACTCACGGGCCAGACCTCAGCAGATACTAGGGTGGCAGTCGGAGAGCACCCGTGAAGTCAGGGCTGCAGACAAAGCGCAGGCCACCCCCACAGAGCCATGACCTGTCTCCAGGCGTTCGTTTAGGAAAGGTCAACCCTGGGGACCACCCTAGTCCAACCCTTCTCTGAGTCAAGTGGATAGAACACGGGCTGGGCACTTGAGGAAGGGCCGCCCTTGACTCCAGATGTGGCGGTGGCTCAGCGGCTCAGCACCTCCCCCGCTCGTGCTGAATAAACACATGAACAACTTCGGGCCGAAAGGTGGGGGTGCTAACCCATCAGCCTCTGCAGCACCGGCTTTTGGCGGAGAAAGTCAAACGTGCACATCCACACGCACAGCCAATTGACGCCGCAGAAAAACTCTGTTCCTAATAACCTCCCAGCAAGCAGAGTATAATCAAATCCAGGACTGTGTGGGGCACAAGGGTCCCCACCTGGGCTGCTTGTTTTGCCATAAAACACAGAGACCCCCAGACCAACAAGATGGGGACCCTGGGCTCCAGAGATGCACCATCTACTTAGGCTGGGGTCCCAGGAACATCTAGGGAGCAGCCTGGCTGCCAAGGACCCCGGAGAAGGTAGCACCCGGCCAAGGGCAGCCAAATCGCCAATTCCCAGCCCGGCAGCCAAGTGTCCTGCAGAAGCTGGCCCTGCTCCCTTCTTGCGAGCCCCCCGCCCCCATTCAGCTGGTCGCTGTGTGCCACAGATGCCCCCGAGATCTACAGCCACCTCCGACTCCAGCCCAGAGCCGGGACGGCTTCGGGCCGGTCAGCCCACCAGGCAGACTGAGAGTGGAGATCTGCTGCCGCTTCCCGCCATCTCCCCAGGGCCTTCCGTGTCTGGTGGACGATGTCAATGCAGCCTTTGTCACAGCCCCTTTGAGAAGCAGAGCTATTCAGACTGGCGGCAAACTCTGGGCCGATTCATTACCAGGCTGGGCAGCAGCCACAGGCCGACTCCTTCCTCTGGCTCCGGCCTCCCCGGGGCGGGTGGCATACAGGGAGCCAGCCTGCATGGGGCCCCGGAGCTGCAGCCAAGGGGGTGTGGGGACCCCTCACTCCTCCTTGGAGCTTCCTATGTCAGGAGGATCAAAAGCCTCATGGCATCTAGTAGTGTGCTCTGAGGACGGTACCAGTCACGGCCACGGGCAGTGGGCTGGGCAGATGTCACTATCCAGAGAATGCAAACCCATTTCCTTGGGGTGCAGACGTCTAGGAGGCTAGCAGTGGGTTCAGTGCAGGGCCAGGCGACGGCTCACACCCATAGGTGCTGCTAAGCAGCCAGGCCAGTTGGCCGCTCCCCGCTTCAGACATCTACACCCCACACGTAAGCCAGGACCCCAAGTAGAGAGCTCAGCTGTTTCCCTCCTGCCTGTTCTCAGCCACCATGAGACACCTCACCCAGGCCACAGCCTGGGATTGCTCTTCCTTCCTCCGTCTCCTTCCCTACTCCCTTCCCTGTGCTTTTCCTTCTCGTGCCTTATTTTTGCTGCTTCTTCATCTCTCTAGTCATTCAACAAATTTTTTTTGTATTCAGAATCAGTAGACATGGTGCCTGCCCCAGAAAGGTAGGTGGCAGACAGTCACCATGGGCAGTAGGTCCAACAGGGTCCTTGTGTTACCTGGGGAGGGGAGAGGTAAAGGCCATAGCATGTGCAAAGGCCCGGAGACAAATGGGGCAAGTGGGCAGGCTCTGGCCAGGGTGGGGCAAGGTGGCTGCAGAGGTTCTACCAGGGTCTTCCTTACCTGCCCCACAGCCCCTCCTGCCTTCTTGTCGCTGACCCATAACAAAATGGCTTGAGTCAGGGTCTGTATCAGCAGGAGTGGAGGGGGGGTGTCTGGGATCAGTGCCCAGCACCATCACTTACAGGGTGACGTCGGTGTCTCCACACATCCCTAGTGGCATCTGGCAGAAATATTCTTGGGACTTTCTTTATAGCCACCAGGGAAGAAGGGCAACCTCAGGAAAGTCCACTCAGTCAGGACTGTGGGCAAGTGAGATGGCACATGCCAGACATAAAATGTTTTGTTCCTGATACACACGTGGTACACAATGTCTCATTTACAATATGCACGTGCTATACTGGCCTTTATCTATGACCCACCTGATACACAATGTTTTCTTCATGATTCACGTGATACACAAGGTGATACACAAGTTTCGGTCTTCGCTGCCCTCCTAAGAGCTCAATTCATGTTACATTTTGTTTCCATTTTCTTTCCCTCCCTGGCCACAAAGAAAAAAGCTGGCAAAGCAATTTTCTACTCTAGGATTCAACCCCACACACCTGGGGGGCACCTGGCCCAGTCTAGCCCCTCCTGGTTCCAGGAAACCCTGGAAAGGGGGCAGTGATTTGGTTCCTTGCTGGCGCCCCCCCCATGACACACAGAGACAGAAGGTAGCCTTGAGTCCTCTGCAGAGCCCTGCGACGCCTCGCTTGTCTGAACTCCACCCACAGGGACAGAGGTTGCAGGGGACCACTCATCTGTCTGTCTCCCAGCGCTGCGGTTTCTATTTGCTTGCGCTGTACATTTGCCCCCCCCTGGCCACTCAGCCTGGTCCAAGAGATGCCACTGGCCATGCCAGGCTGCTGGGTCACGCTGCCCAAACCACTGCATGTTCCAGAGTAAACTTGCTGTTCGCGTGGGAGCGGGACAGCCAGGAAAGGCCTCAAAAACTGACCAGGAAGGGTTTTTCAAACAAAAGAGTGTGATTTCCTTCAGGGAAAGGAGGAAAAAGAAGGAAAAAAAAATCCATGGCCCTTGGCCCCAGTGGCCTCAATCGCTGTCCTGAGTGCAGTTAGTGGTTTGGCGACCGTGGCATGTTTTAAAATCTGCTGTCCAGGCAGAGGGACAAAGAGGCTGGGCCAGGGCCAGGGGAGACCTCAGAGGACAGGGGTATTCATCTTGTTAAAAATAGCCCACCCCGTTGCTATTTCTACAGTGCTTGGGCAGCGGACCTGTATGATTTTCCCTTTTTTCGGCCATGCTCAGCTTGGACCAACTGATAAAAATAGTCGATAGCTAGCTCAAAAAAAGCTGGGCTATTTTTACATGTGAGCCCCATTCGGAGTGGGGCTGATGTGAGGTGGCCAGGAACAAGAGGGGTACAAGGAGAGAAACAGCCTAGGCCAGCTGGGCGGCGCAAATGGCAGCCACGGAGGACCAACACAGGAGGTGACACTGGCACCTATGTCCACAGCTCAGGGCCAAGAAACAGACCGGGACTCTTGACCCCCGTGGGCCTCACAGTTCCCAGGCCCTGGCCTGACCTTTAGCTTGGGTCCCACTGCTGTCCTCAGTGCCAACTCACGCAGAGGACACCGTGGGAGGCCAGACCCACTGGGCACAGGTCCCCAGCTCCAGACCCTGTGGACATCCCTGGGAGACACCTGAGGGCCAAGGGGGCAGCCTTCCCAGGCAGGATATTTGGCCTTCTAGGTGGCCTGAGGCTGGGCCACAGCTCTGCGCGTGGGATAGCACAGGGCTGTGTGTGAACAGCGGCCACATCTGGGGCTGTGGAGTCACCCTCCCCCTGGGTGGCAGCCATGCCAGGCCCCACTGGCTCCCGGACAGCGGCCATAGGGAGGGGACCACAGGCAGAGGCTGCCACCTGGGAAGGCTCTGGGGTGCATGGGAGGCTGGGTGCCAGGACCTGTAAAAACTCTGGAGCCTTAGTAGGGGTGCTGGGGATGGACCCCATGGACAGGAACTCTGCTTCCCTGCCAGGCAGCCCAGCACAGAACCTGGGGATCTGGGGACCCAGGGCCTACCCCACTTCCTATCCCTGTCCCCATGTGACCTCAGCTAGCTGAGTCCGCCTGTTCACGGTCCTCGCCGTAACCTTGCCAGGTTGGCAGGGCAACCCAATCCTGTTTAAGAGGTGGTGAAAGTGATCCCATGGGTGACCCTGAGGGGGTGATGGGACCAGAGGGACTGGGCCTCCCCGGCCCATGGCCCTGAGCTGGGCACCACCACCCCGCCTCCCTGGTAACCAGGCAACAGATGCCTGACCAAGGGCCTCAGCTCCCGTGAGGCACTCAGAGTGCTGGACAGGAAGTGGAGACCCCAGGGGTTCACAGCCACTCTCGGTGTGACTGTGGGACAGTCACTTCCTCTCTGGCTTTGCGTTATCCAACCATCGCTGCTGTGGGAGGGGCACTGCTCGCCCATGCCCAGCTCAGCAGTTACTCCAGGCTTGGCCCCATACAAGGCAAATGTCCCCAGATACCCCCAGAACCAGCGCTTGCTCCCAGGATGGTCATGGCCGCCATTGTCCGCCCACCCTCAACTTTCCTCCTTAATAAACAGTCATCGATCAGATGACTTAGGGAAGGATGACTTCAAAGCTGAGCTCAAAGCATCTGCTGTCCCCAGACTGGGCTGCCCCCCTTGGTCTCCTATAGGTACAGGGCTCCGGGTGAGTTTTGATCCTGTCTGCACCCCCTGCCCCACCTGCCCTGACCTCCTCCCTAGTGACACTAAGTGTTGTGCCATGTGTGTGGCCAATCAAGAAGGCCACACTCAGTCCCCACCCAGAGTTCACGGCCACACGCAGGGGAAGCCAGATCGCTGCAGTGACTGGCTGAGCTCCCCGAGCTTGCTCTCCACAGGGCCCTGGCTGGTTCTGGGGGTGAGGGGACCCCAGAGCTGTGCTGCTCTGTCCAAGACCTGAGGGCCACTGTCCGACCTGAACTACAGCATGGCCGGCTGTCCCCAGGGCCAGGGCTGCTGTTTTCCTGCTGCATGTCCTGGCAGATGGCACTGCCAGCTCCTCTGAGTGTGTCCCGTGCCAGGGTCAGGCTTTGGCATCTAGGTTTCGGCTCAGAGCAAGTTTACCTTCTCCTGCAGCAGCACTGGATTTGTGCAAACCGCTCCCCTTGGGGACTCTCAGCTTCACAAAAGGGTTTGTCACAGACCTCTTGAAAGAGCCAGTGGTGTTGGCTTGGGGTGTGGGACGCAGTTCACAAAAGGAAACTCTGATGAGCACCAGCCGCACCATCCTGCTCTGGCGGCCAGGCCTTGGGGACGTGTGGGACGAGACTGATGGCTCAGCAGAAGAGCTTCATTCAGAGCATTCTTTGCTGGTCCCTCTTGGGCCACGTCTACCCTTGGCAGAAGATATGCTGGCCAGGTCAGGGTGTGGGGTCATACAGGGCTTTTCAGACCTCCTAGCATGCTGTGCTGTGGGAATGGATGCGCCCATTCTACACATGCGTAAACTGAGACCCAGAGAGAGTTTCTAGACCCAGAACAGAGCCCCAGCCTGGCCATCCTGGCCCCTTGGAGCTGGACCTCCCAGACGTCCCTCCCCACCCTGTGTTATGTCTGAACTCGAAGTTCCAGGAGACATCCTTGTTCTCCAGGACTCCACTTCCTTCCTGGACTTTCATTCCCCCGGAAGTAATCCATATGGAATTGAGCAGGAGCCAGGGGTTCAGACTTCAGGGAAAAAGTGGAGCTTCTCAAAAAGCAATGTCACAGCACAGGGGTTAAAGCAAGGACACAAGCCTGACCACCTGGCTTTGATCCTTGCTTCTAACACCAGCTCTGTGCCATCACCTTACCTCTGTGCCTCAGTTTCCCCTTCTCCAAAGTGGAGTAATAATAGTACCCATCCCTGGTATTTGAGCTGATAAAAGCAAGATGCCCAGAGGGGCACCGGGCATGGACAGGGCTCTGGACAGCTGGGGACATTATTGGTAAGCAGGATAACTAGCACCACATCTGTCCCCTAGTGATAGGGACCCAAAACATTTAAGTTAGAAGTCAGAGATTATTGGAAAATCCTACTCATCCTTCAGAACCCATTCAGACATGCTCTCCTCCTCCAAGCCCTTCAGGTAACGCTGCGGCTCTCATAGGAGTTCGTATCCCTCAAGTATGTTAAGTAGGCAAAGGAAAGAGAATTCACATGGATGAACCTCCAATATACACCGAAGTGCCCCTGCTAGGCGCTTTCGAGCATTTGTCTTTCTTATTTTTTGCTGCAGTACTGGGAAGTGATACAATTATCCCCTCCCTCCCTCATTTTCCCATTCATTCATTCATTTATTTTCATTTAAGGTACAGTGGATGGAACCTAGGGCTGTGAGCATGTTAGGCAAGTGCTCTATTACTAAACTATTCCCTAGACCTTTGTATTTATTTATTTGTTTGTTTATTTATTTATTTATTTATTTAACTTTAAGACAAGGTCTTGCTCAATTTCCCAGGCTGGGCTCAAACTAGCAATCCTCTTGTCTCAGCCTCCCGAGTAGATTACAAGATTTTAGGTGTGCACCACTATGCCTGGCTAATTACCCCACTTTCTAAAGGTAAAGAAATAAGAGTCTAAGCAGAAGACAAACCCACTTAGTGTCTGTCACTGTGTCTTTAGCTCTGGGTTTCAGGTCTGCCTCCCTCACCATCCGACTGCATCTTGGAATTTTTAACACAGGTTGGTGACATAACCAGTTTCCTGGGATAGGGGGTATAAATTATTCATCATTTATCAAGAAGATTTCTGTCCCCCCAAAAGGTAAAGAACCCTCATCTGCCACTTTCAGTTACCCCAAAGCCCATGGATAGGCCAAACATCTATCAGTGTTTAGATGGGTTTTTTGAATGAATGAACAAAGAAGGAATAAATGAGATAGGCACTGGTGGAGGAGGAGGGAGAGTAAGGAAATTTGCAGGAGACTGAGCCTGGCTGGGAGTGACAGTGACAGACAGGGGACCCCACACAAAGGCACTTGATGGAGTGTTTGCGCTTTCAAGCCCTCTGCTGGGCTCCAGCCTGCTTGCAGCATTTACCCCAGGCCGGTGCACCCAGCCACTTCCCCCATGCCTGGCACCTCCCAGAGGAGGCCACTCTCAGCATCGCCATCACAGGAGTGGGGCTGAGCACTCGGCCTGGGCACTTTGCCCTCTTAGCCCGGGAAAGGAGCTGGGGGACCGCAGTCCGGGAACCTCTGACTTGCCAACCACGAGCCAGGAGGAAAATGACCAGTGGTGGAGGGGGCTGTGGGCAGAGCTTGGGTCACTGCCTGAGGCTTGCGTCCCCAGGGTGCTGGCTGACTGGGGATACTTCCCTTCTCCTCTCACAGGGCTGGCAGGACAGCTGGTCCATCCTTCCTCTGCCACAGCCTGCAGAAAGTGTGTTCCTCTCGGAGCCATGGGCCACCAGCCAGTCCACTGGGGACATCCCTCAGGAGGGAGGGAGAGGGCAGTCACCCAGGCTGGCGCTGTGGCTGGCCACCCTACTCAGCCAGCTAGCGGTTTCCCTGTCTGGGTCACCGTGGCTTAGAGGGCTACAACATGTCACAGGTGGGGGGTGGTGCAGATTCCTGCCCAAACTGGGGACAGAGTGACTCAATAAAGGGACCTTCCATGGGGCCTGGCATAAGGACCATATCCCAGGATCTCTCCTACGTGCAGACCTTAGGGTGAGGGCATCATCTAAGTCCTGATGGAGATGGCCTGGGGCTTCAGGGACACAGACTCAGGACAGGCAATGGAGGGTCCCCTCCGGACAGGAGGTGGGAAGAGGCTTTTCCTCCCCAGGACAGCACCACAAAAGTGAGCTGTGGCCACGTGGACACAGGGCAGCCACTGAGGAGGGGACCCTGTCTTGCTGTGACAGTGCCAGCTGCCTCCCTGGAGGCTGCCGTTGCTCACGTCTACACCCCTCCATCCATACTGATCCCCTCCACTCCCTCTGCACCCTTGTAAACAGCCCTGCTCTCGGCCTTCCTCCATCACCCTTGACAGCATCACAGGCCGTGGGAGGCTTGACCCACAGATTTTGCCCTGATCCCTAGGTAGCACTGGGCAGCTTTAGGATGAGAAAGAATCTGAGGATTCTGAGGCCCAGGCTGTGCTTCTTGGGGAACAGAGCAGAGAAAGGGTCCTCTGGGCAGAGGGGACACTTCTGCAATGCGCCAAGTTGTAGGCTGTGAAGAGGGGGTACAGGCTTGGGAAGCTGGGAGAGAGAGAGAGGGGTCTCAGCACACTGGAGCCACGGGTGCACTGTAGACAGCTCCCTCACCACCGGCAGGAGGACTGGGCTGGGTGGGAAGTAGAACACCCGCTAGGAGCCTCGAGGCAGAAGCAACTGCACAGGGAGGGCGTGGAGGGCAGCACTGCCCAGACCTGACCCTGGAGTGTGGCCGGGCTGGCTTCAGGAGGAGCAGGTCTGGTGGGGGCCCAGGGTGACAACTGGAAGAGGGAGGGCCCCAAGAGATGAGGGCTGCAGGATGACCTGGAGGTGAAAGTGGTGACAGGAGCCAGATAGGTGGGGCTGATCCCTGGGACCCTCTCCCCAGATTAGGGAGAACAAAGAGCCCAAGAAGCAGAAAGGAAACCAGAAAACAGTCCTGGGAGGCATGGAGGCAGAGGGAAGAATGCATAGCTGCATACTAAGGAGCCCAGCCGGTCTGTAGGGCAAACATCCCACAATACCCAAGAATAAATACCTGGACCCGTGGACAAATTTTGTCCAGGGACAAAATCCCCATCATGCCCTGGAGCAAAGTTCCCATCATTCCTGGGGCAAAGGTCCCACCATGCCCTGGGGGTGGGGGAGGAATGGATGGTTTCCACTGAGAGCTCTCAACATGTTTCAGGATCATAACCATAGGCCCAAGTGTCATTTCTTAAGAAGACATTTGTTAAGCTGGGCTCTGAAGTGACAGGAGCTCCAATGACAGGGACATAATCTCACATTAAGGTGTTGTGCGTGATTGTGATTTACTGCACACTTTGAAACACTTCTCAAACATATGTCCTCCTGACCGTCACTCACAACAGACTGGCTGCACTGAACAAGTTGAAACTTCACGCACTGTTACCAAGTCTCCACGAGTCACTTCTCGTATTGAGCACCCCTTCCTCCCTGTCAGATGGCCTGGGACGCAACAGTCAGCGTAGGTTCCACACACTGGGTTTATCAGCAGCCACTTGGGATATTGAATCCTTTCGGCAGCATCCTTGCCACAGAGGTCCTGACTGCACTTGTTTCCTTCACTGCTGGGGAGCTCACTTCCTTCCTTCCCAGGGCAACCCCCTGCCCTTGGGCTCTGAAACACTTACCCATTAGAGAAGGCCTCCCGGGAATTCAGAAGCAGGCTCTGTTTCAAATAAATTCACTATGTGAAAAGTGAGACCAAGATGCAGCGTTGCCGAGTTACCTGCCTTCCAGGAGTTGCTTGCCATTCCCTCACGGGGGAGGGGGGTGTCCCCCATTCCTCTGCAAGGTCCCAAAGTTCTGCTCCAGAGGTTTCAGGGCTCCTCCCTCCCTGTCCAATTACTGTTCCCACCCGAACTGCAGCACAGTCAGAAGCAAACCGTGCTCCCAACAGCCCCTGCAGCTGGGCCCAATCCTGGACTCATTTAAAACTGAATTATGAACCTGTCTCGCAGTAGCAGAGAAGTGGAGGCGGAACAGGATTTCCTGGCCACACTAAATCATGTGCTCGTTTGGCGAGGTGGTGGAGGAGGTGCCGGTGCATGCTGCCTGCCTTCCTCCTCCCCATGCCCCACCAGGTGCCCACCCCCTCACCTGCAGAGGCCACACCCCTTGGAGTGCTGAGGAGAGGTCCCTTGTCGCTGTCCTATGGATCAGAAGACCCGAGGTCTGGCAGCAAGGAGAGGACCGCATCATGCTCAGAGCGTGGGATAAAAGGGCTGGGCAACCTGGAGCCCCCCTGTATCCCAGTTTTCTCCACACTCAGTGCTTTGGGAGTAAGAGCTCCTTAGCTTTACATAAAAGGGACTGGCCCTACAGTGGGTAGAGGTCAGCTCTTCCTCCAAAGAGCCCAGGCCACTGGGAGACTCTTGACAAAGCCCAGGAGCCTGGCTGGGGGAGTCCAGGGAAGAGCCCCAGTTCCTGGTGTGCCCTCTAACCCCTCTGCCCTCCCTGTGCTGGGGAGAAGCTGAGGCAGTGTCACGGCCTGGACAGCTCACTGCAGCCCTTCTGCATTCCCGAATCCCCGTCACTGTTTGTTCTCAAATTCCTGACCACCCCTCCTACCCCTGAGGTCTCTAGGCACCCCCACACCCCATGAGCCTGGGACCCTGGCATTCCCACCACCGTCTTCCCAAGGGAACTGAGCTGGAGACCTGATGGGCAAGATGCCCACGGAACCCGCACCTCTGGTGGGCAAGCATGCTTTGCCCTGGCCCTGCACAGCCTGCTGCGCCTGCGCTGTGGAGGTGTACTTGTCCCAGTTCGGCTCCTGCAGTGTTTTTACCGCTGAGAGGCTGGAGAAGGGGCTGGGCAGTCAGCGAAACCAGGTCCCTTGGCATCTGCAGCCCTTCTGCCCACCAGGAAAACATCTGGCCTCATGGACACCCACGATCCGTGCCTGTCCCATCCTCACAAAGGACACAGCTTCAGCTACTGGCGCTGCAGGCACTGAAGTATTTCTCAGCCAACGTCCCATGGGACATTAGTCGTCGCAGTGTGGGCAGGTAGAGGGTTATCAGCCACTTATTGGAGGAGACTGAAGCCCAGGGAACAGACTCAGGGCACCATGAGGGACAGTCACCCACCAGTGACAAGACCAGAGTCCTCGCCCCACCTGGGTTCTCACCCCGCCCTGCTTCCCTGAGCCTCTCCAGGACCGCTTGTTCCAGCAGCAGTCTCCTGGTCACCTCTCTCACCAGCCTGGCTGAGCTGCAGGGCAGATAGGAGAATGAATGTCCCCTCCTAGGACACCCCCAGGTGGCTCTGCTGCTCTGCTGGGTGTCTCTCCGTTTAAGGACACTGATGATAAGAGGCCTCAGCTTTCTCCAGAGTCAGCCCTTCAAGCACAGTGAGAAAGGGTCTCAGTTTATCCCAGCTTTGGGGAGCTCTGGCTGGGGAGTGCATCCCAGGAAAGGCAGCACCCAGGAAGCCAGATTTGGGGTGGAGAGGGCAAGTCCGTAGGTCCCCGTCTCTGCGGTGGAGCATAGCTTGAGCTATGGCCGGTACCCCACCAGTGCCCAGAAGCTGCATTTGGGGCTGGAGATGTGGGCAGTGAGTGCAGTGAGTGTGTCCACAAGGGCACAGCGGGCACTTTGTGTGCCTCATGTTAGAACAGCCCTGCAGGAAGAAATGGGCCTTGCATCCTAAAGAAGAGAGCGTACAGAGACACTGAAAGTCCTGTCCTTCAAGGCCAGGGTCAGAACAGCCCCCTCAGCTGTGGAACTCAGAGCCAGGCCCCACAACCCCACACTCTGACTATTTCCTCCCACCAGACCCTAACTGTCTGGGGTCCGAGTCCATTTGGACCCCACCCTGTCTAGCTTAGTGAGGTAGTAATGGGTGTTGGATGACAGTTGTTGCCTTAATGACTTCCAGGACTCAGTTTCTCCTGTTTGGAGAACTGTCCCCAAGGAGGACCAGCCTGGCAGCAGTGTCCAGTGCTGGGCTTTGACCCAGCCTCTCCACCAGGCACCAAGTTCTATCTTGGAAACACCCTGGGAGACAAGATGGCCTTTCCGCACTCTGGATCCAGGGCTGGGAACCGTGTCCTGTACCTTTACCCTTGGACCGCTGTGAGCATCTTGGGAGACGGGAGCCACACGTTCCTGGAAGCATGCAGTTTGGATTTGTTTTATGTGGTGGACACAAGTCCCACATGATTGGAGAATGGCCCACGTGATTGACTGAGAAGAGGTTGGGAAACGTCAAGTCTGGGCCCTGGCTCTCTGCAGCCACATGACCACAGCGGGCACCCTCCCCTGTCTCGCCTTGGTGTCCACACCAAGGAGATGGGAATGGCTGGGCCTGTCCCTTGCTTGCCCCTCCCCAATGGGACTGCTGTGAGTTCGGACGAGTGGAGTCTTTGGACATCTCCCATCCCCAGGGAGGCAGTCTGCATTTTTTTTTTTACACTACCACAATTGTCATTTCCCACTGTTTTGTGATGCTCAAAGATTTGGGAGGCATTTCTCAGACTGAGTTTGTGGAGCCCCACACCACTTCCACTTAGAAAAGCTACATGCATTGCCTGGGCAGGGAAGTGGATGAGAACCGCACATAACTGTTGCATGGTCCGTAAACTGTGGCCAGGAGCCAGACGGAGCAGGAAGGCAGGGCCGAAGGACTCTGCACTCAACTTTAAAGCAGAAATGAGTTTACTATGCTCCTTATATGGCCCCTGGGCCGGCACGCAAAAGCTCCTGAAACTTAGATGTTGAATTTGATTGTTACAAGGTTCATGCCAAGAATTTTAGGGAGGAAAAGGCAGCGGAGACACAAACATTTAGGAATTCTCAACCGATTTCAGGAAGCGACTCAGACAGCTCTAGAGAAGAGGCCAGGAGAGGGATGATCTTGATTTCAGGGCGGTCACCCCATGCCCTCACCCTTGTTCCTCTCCTGCCCCACTCCTGTGTCTTCCCCAGTCCTCTCTGATGCAGCTGGGGCCAGGGTCAGAACCCAGCCTTGGGTTGGGGACAGTGGGGTGAGCCGTGGGAAAAACAATCAAACCTTGGTCAGCCGGATAATTAGTTGTTCCTCTGTGACCATGGCCTCCCTGTCCTTTCCGCCTCACTGCCACCCCCACCCCACCTCTGCGGGACAAGGGTTTCTCAATGAACACCCGGGCAACACCAGCTCATTAATGTTAATGGGAGAACCGGACATGAGCCTGGACAACCATAAATTGCCCTGTGTAAGAGGAGGAGAGAGCTTGTTTGCATGTGTACATGTGCAGTATAAGTGCGTGCCCCTGCAAGTTACACCTGTGTGTGCACTACACTGATGGGGAAGTGCACGTATACACGTGAGCTTCATGTGCACACTCTCACACATACAAGTGTGCAAGTATGTGGCCACCTGTGTCCTGCACTTTTATGCTCTGTGTGTATTTATGTACTGGATCTGTGTGCATGCATGTGTACTATTATTGCATATATGTGCACTGCAGAAGCACATGTGTGTATGTGTGTACCCATGTGAGCCGAGTGTGAATACTCATATACACATGAATGTGCATATGTGTACACTTAAATATCTCAGTGGTAATTTATGTCTTAGTCATAAATGAGTGTGAATTTATATCAAAGTATGCACAGTATCATATTAAGGGACCTACATGCACGTGTCATGCATACCTAATGCACGCACAGGCATGCTGGCGCACTCTGTCAGTGTTTGGGTATCTCTGTGGCCGTAGATAACATGGCACAGCTATGTACCAGAGTTAAATAACTACATGGTGTGGTCACCATGTCCCTCTGTCCCTGCAGCCAGGCTTCCCGGGTTCAGATCCTGCTTTGGCCACTTCTTTGCTGTGCACACGACTTTGGGCAAGAGACATGACCTCCCTGGGCCTTGCCCACCTCATCTCTAAGGCAGACATAACTTGTATGTCCCCTGTGGTTGTCATGACGGCTGAAAAAAGAAAGCCTGATGTGGATCAAGCGCCCAGCAGAGCTGCTTATGGTTACCATCTGGGTCCCTGCGGAAGCAGGTGATGATGAGAGACATGCTCTGTGTCCCCCTGGTGTGTGGCTATGTGTGCACACTGTCTATGTCTATATCTGTGGGTCGGAGGGCGTGTGTGCCTCAGCATTATATCCATGCCGGGGACATAGGTGTCCTCAACCCACCCAGGCAGACCCGCCACACGCTGAGGGCAGCACACAGCTGAGCAGTTGCAGTCTTGCCCCACATCTCATCCCTGGGGACCAGGAACAAGGATGCCTTGAGGAAGGGGAGGCTGGCACCTGCTTGTGCCCAGCACACACACACACACACACACACATGGTCTCCCATACCCACTGCCCCAGCAAGCTGGAAACTGGGCTCTCTCCCCTCCCTCTCTCCCCAAGTTCCCAAATCTGTCAGCTCCAGGCCTAAACCTCTCAATTTGTCCCTTCCCTTCTCTGTCTCCTCTCACTACAGCAATGGCCACTTGTCCGTCCTAATCCACTCACCACATGGCAGAGAAAGTGATCTTTTACAAATGCAAATCTCATCACGTAGCTGCCCAATACTTAAATCCCTCTAATAGCTTTTCTCTGCTCTGGTTAAGGCCTGAAATCCCTTCCCTGGCCAGCCTGGCCCCACCCACTCTTCCCTACCCAGAGTCTCTGAGCCTGGTCCCCTTCATTACCTCCCCCAGATGGCTTCTCTCCCCTCTCGCTCTCCTCAGGTCTCCCCCTTCCTTGCTTCCATTTCCCCCAGTTTTATGCTTTCATGTCACCCGCTAAGAAACCCCCTACCCCACCCTCTGCATGTGCAGTTTAGGGATTGCATCACCCTCGTGTCCCTCGAGCACTGTGATGTGTCCAGTCACCACCAGGCTCCTGGAACACATGCATACCCTGGTCCAGGAAAGGCTGGGCCCTGCTTGGCACTCAGCGCTGAGAGATAAGGTCAACTCTCAGGAAGCTGCATCCTGCAGGGGGTGACCAAGAACTCAGGGTCCTGTTAAACAATTGCTACACTGACAGAAAGTGGCTCGGAGGCTCTGCCAGGGCCAGCACTTACGAACAGGGGGTTCCAGAGAGGGGTAGAAGCAGGAGCAAAGGCCCGGGCTAGAAATGCCAGAGGCTCACAGGGAAGTGGGCAGTGGGAGGCTACGGGGTCAGGTCCCAGGGTCTGCAACACCTCCTCATTTTGAAAACCAGTCAGACACCTGTCAGCCTGATTCTAGAGCCCCAGCAGTAAGGGGAACACAGCTGTCTCTCAGGCATCACATGAGTAGCCAAGAGAAGACTTTCTTCACGCCTGACGAAACCAGCCCAAGGGTCCCCAAATTCCCAGTCTTTGAAGGAAGGGGAGGTACAGAGAGGAGCAGGGATTTCCCCCCTCACATTCATAGCTGGAGGTGAGAGGCCAGATTCTGCTCTGGCTCCAAATTGGGCCACCCAGCCCGTTCTGAGCCTGAGCCCCCAGAGGTCAGGGGTCAGGGGTCAGGTGGCTCCTGCTCCAGGAAGGCTGCGGTTGCCCCTGAGTGGAGGGGTGTTCTCCTGGAAAGAGCTTAGCTCCCAGAGGAGGCCAGCTAGGGACTGTGGGGTAGAGGCCTTCAAGAGAAGCCAGGAGCTTTAATTCCCCCCTTTCAGTTAATTCAGGTCCCAAGGGGCTTGTGAGTTTGTCCTGGACCGACACTTAATCACATAATACCTCCCAGCAAGGGCTCTTTGTTCTCATTCTTGCAAGAGGTGGTAGGAGCTGGGGCATCCCCCTCCTGCCTTTCCCTCCCAGGCAGCTCTGCTGCTGGCCACGTAAATACTGCCCCTCCCTGAGCCCTCAAGAACTTTGGGGGCGTGTCAAAACACCCCTTCAAGGAGTTGAGGCAGCACCCCAGAAGCTGCCTTGCCTCTTCCTTCTGAGGTCTGACCTCGCACTCGTGTCCCTCTGTCGTGAGGGTGGGGGCCTCATCCTGTGGCTTTTGCTCGTCGTGGGGATACTGAGGCTTTGCTGTCTCTAAGGCCCTTTCAACAGTGGGCCCCAAGTCCTCTGACACCCCAGGAGTGATTGGGTTGGGGGTCCCCACTTCGCCTTCCACTCCTAAGGACAGGGCCAGGTTGGTGGCCATGAATGTGATGTGTGCTGTCAGTCAGGGCTCACGCCCAGAGCCCCACCCTGCGTTTAAACCTCCACTGTCACCATTTTGAATACTTGACAACATTTAAACACACAGCCTGGTGTTGCACTTTGCCATGGACCCCATGAATGATGCCTCTGGTGCTGCCTGGGTGTGGGTCCCGCCCAGGAGGACCCGGCCTGGAACTAAGGACCCCGGGCTCCTTCCCAGCTCAGTCTAATGCATGAATGAGCACCGCTAAGTCCTTGTCCTCCTTCCAGAGTTCAGTTTCTCCAAGGTCCAGGAAGCTCCTTCAGCCTTTCCAGGTTCTGGAAGGCAGGATACCGCCTGGGCCACCGCTTTTGGGCTTCCCAGGAAGATAGATCAGTGCTCCAGTAAGGGTGAGGGCCTGCCTGTCTGCCTCAGCATGAGACCCAAGCCCTGGCACAGCCTGGCATGGAGTGGGGGCACACAACCTTCATCAAACAGATGAATGCAGTCGGCTCATGGTTCAGTTTCATTGAAAGAAAGAATAAATGAATAAATGAATGAATGAATAATGAATGAATGAAGCAGGAACTGTAGGCTTCCATGTCAGATCCAGAAAGAGCTTTCTGACTCTTAGATGAGTCATGTGTAATCACATACATGAGGTATAATCAAAAGATGTGAATATTTAAATTTTTTAAAAATGTATTATATTAAAAAAACATACTACCATTAATCCCCCTTAATATAGCCCCTTCATTTCAAACACACTTCATTCTTGCCACCTTCTGCAGAAGTTCTAGAAGTTCCCTTCCATGAGTGTCTTATAAGGTGTGATCAAAAATACGGTGAATGCTGCTGCCACATGTCATAAAGCATGATACGGTGTCCTCATCTACCATATTTGTCTGATCTGGCACCAGGTCACTTCTGATTCTTCCATCAAAGGTAAACATTTTGAATTGATTCAGGACATTGAGGCAGCTATGACAGTGCAAGTAAAGGTATTCATGAAAGAGGACTTCAGAATTGCTTCAGAAAGTGACAAGCACGTAAGATAATTGTGTTTAAAGCAAGATGGGGTGGTTTGAGGGAGATTCCTCCCAGTGTGTCTCCTCTGGGCTAGGGATTTAGCTCAGCAGTTTAAGCACTTGCCTGGTAAGTTCAAGGTCATGAGTTCGATCCCTGGTACCAAAAATAAAAAAAGGTTTATAACCCAATGTGTCTCTTTTTACTGTAACAAATTTTAAAATAATAATAATAGTGTAGATATTTACCGTATTTTCAGTGACCCTTCCAGCTTGTTCTCTTACCTATGGCCTGCTCTTTGGAGTTGGAGCTGGGCTGGGATAAGTGGAGCGGGAAAGTAGCCCCTTGTTGGGAGGCTAGGGAAGGCCACAGCGGCCTCTTCAGACCTAGAGCACCAGCATAGAGGCCACCCTGAGACACCGCAGCTGTGAGGCTTGCGGGGCGGCGACTGAGGTCCAGAGAGCGGAAGCACCTGCCCCACTTACACAGTGGTTTGTGGGAGGGGTTGTACTAGAACTCAGGACCCTGATCTTTCCTAGGGGTTTTCCATGCACTGGGCCCAGATATCAGTCTAGGTTCCCCTGACTTGCAGACCTGGCTAGGTCCTGCCCTGGCTGTCCCCAACAGTGGCTGCCCAGCCACCTGCTGGCCGGAATGCTTGGAATTGCAGGAGGTGGTAGTTTACGGTTGTTTGAAACCAGATGGCCTTGCACAAGCGAGGTCGGTAGGAAGCTGGCAGGCCCCTCTCCTCCACCACCGCTCCGGGCCAGAGGGCTGGCTGGCCACAGGGCATGTGGGGCTAAGGCAGCAGAGCAGCAGAGGGAAGCCAGGGCTGCCTTTCCCCGGGGATGCCCCCCCAGGCAGCCTGTTATCTGACCTCACGGGCAGCTGCCTGGGCAGCCAGGCCCCGGGGCAAGGAGACCAGGCCCTGGTCCCTACTTGTGTCCCTGGAATGAGCTTCGGCCCGGGCCCTGCCCTTGCCCCGGCCTGCAACACAAGCTGTCCTGCTCTCTTGCCACTACCTGGCCACCAGAATGAGACAAGGCCCATTCTCCAGACAAACTGGGGAGGCCTGGGAAGGTGCAGGGCACAGCCAGAACTCAGACTGCAGGAAGCATACCCAGGTCTGTCTGTCTGTCTGACTTGGAAGTCTTTTACCTTCCTAAAACTTCGCCACTGAGTGACTCGCGATGTTCTCAGCTCTCACCGTGGGCAGTCTGCCTTCCCAGAGCACTCTGCTGAGAAAGATGTCTCAGACCCACACCCACCCAAGAGGACACTGGGCACTGATGTTCCTGGACAGTGCTGAATCAGCTCTGACCAGGTCATTCCCTCCCAACTGAAACCCTCTGTGGCTCCCCATTACCCTAGCTCCTTGGCACCTGGTCTCAGCCTGCCTTGACCTTTGGGATCTAGTCCCTCTCAGGTAGTTTCTGGGGTTTTGTTGTTTTGTTTTGAGACAGGGTCTCACTATGTAGTGTAGGATGACCTTGAACTCACTTTGTAACCCAGGCTCGAACTCACAGCAATCCTCCTGCCTCAACCTCCTGAGTGCTGGGATTACAGGCATGTACCACCACACCCAACCACACAGGTAGTTTCTGAACCAGCCCTCACTGTGCCTTTTGCCTGCAGGCTTTAGTTCAGCCTCTCTCTTCCTAGACTCCCCCAGCCCACTTCTTCCTTCTCTACCTTATCGTTCAGATAAAGTATCACCTCCCTCATGAAGACTTCACTGGCTCTGTCATACCCAAAGCTAAGACGTATGTACCTCCTGTACCCACCTTCAAGCCCTTGGCATACCTGTGCCATGCCTGCCCACCTGTCCATACTGCAAGCCCCATTCCAGGGCCTCACACTGTATAAGCAGCCTGATGGGTGTTCAGTGAGTGTTTGTTGAGTGAATGAAAGAAGGAATAGAAAGTGAAGAAGCGCTCTGGAGAGAAGCCTCTGAAAGGATGAATGTACCCAGGGAAGTAAGGAAAATCCTCAAAGATCAGAGAAGTCAAGCAATCCCAGACCTTTCTGGAAACACCAACCGGAAGCCAACAGGGAGAACTGAACTGGCACAAACTTTCCTGCCAAAATCGGAGGGCCCTCTGACCAGGTGGCCCACAGCCTGGTTGGAGGAATGGACGGTCATCTCTATCTCTTCCCACAGGACCAGTGGAAGACTGTCCTCGGCCAGCTCCTAAGACAGGACCCAGCACTGTCCTAACCGTGGGCAGCATTAGCACTGCACCTCAAGCTTAGAGAGAGAAACGTGGAATGGAGATAAATGGAGATAAAGGTTGCAGAACCTTCTAGGAGCAAGCCCAGAGAGGGGAGTCATCCTTTACAGCTTCCTCCTTCAGTGAAATCCTGAAGATACCCCAGTCCATCAGCACAGGATTCCTCCCCAAGGGAGGAATGAGGCAGGCCAGGGGAAGAAAGCTGCAGTCTATAAAGCATAATTATGTTGGAATATTTGAAACACAGAACACACACACATCCCATAGCTGCACTAAACCAACATCAGGCAAAACCAGTGGCTGCTGGAACCAGCAGGAGAGTACTCAGGAAGCCGAACGAGATGAGGGCTTGGAGACTACCAGCATGTCTTTCTTCCCCTCCTCTGGACCCAGTATTTTGAGATGCATTCTTTCCTTTTGCCTCACTTAATGCATTAATTATGCTCTGCTTTATACCTCTGTCCTCAGCACTAATCTCTACGTGCTTGTCTGAATTCTACCTTGCCAGTCACGTGAAAAGGCTCTGGGAAAGTTAGACAGAGAAGTTTCATAAATTCTTGCAACAAGACCAGTAAAGTTTTGTCCCACACCAAAGCAGAAGCACACTGTTTTTTTCCTCAAGGTCTCCGTGGGGCTTCTCTGAAAATCCTCCACACACTGGTCCAGGCACCTGGGGTGGGGGTAGGGGGCGCACCCAGCTGCTGATGTCATCAAAATGCATGGTATCTGTTTGCTAGAACCCTTTTCGCACCTAACGAGTCTTTTGAAGACGGATCCTCAAAGTAGGGTCCCAAAACTACCACAGCAGAATGACCAGGAGATGCCACTGGAGTACATTTCCCAGGCAGGCCCCGGGCACCTTTCTGCACCAGAGTCCCTGGGCAAGGGCCTCAGAGTCAGGCTTCTGCATGGCTTCCTAGTGATTCCTCCCTGCACTTGAGTTTGAGAAGCTCGGGCCTCAAGCATGGCAGGTATTCAGGAAATGTTTGCAGAATGAGCTGTTGGTGAATGAGTTTCAAGAGGTCCAGTGTAAACAGCAGCACCGTTCATGGAGTTGCTCCCTGTGCTGGGCCACGGCATTGGGCAAAGCTGCCTCTGAGTCCTTGGTTGGCCCTCTGTGAGGTACCAGCTTCCATCTCCATGGGGGTTATGCTGGTGCTCCTCCTAAATCTTCAAACCAAAGCTGAGTATGTGAGGGATGGGGCCCCCTCTCCACCCTCATGACTCCTGCAGGTGGGTTCTCAAAACGCGGTGGCCAGAGAGTCAGCAAACCTTCCCCTCCAAACTGTATACCCATTCTCTGCCTTGTAGCCAGGTGGGCTGGGGTCACCTGCTGGGGCCAAATCATAGCTTCAGTTCCCATGCAAAACACACATCTACTCCTTAGTACAGCCTAATTAGGGGTACAGCCTGAGCCTTGATTCGGGATGTAGACTGACTCCTAACCCTAGGTAGACTGACCCCTTGTCCAGGCACAGCCTGATCTTTGGTCCAGGTACAAATTGATTCTGCCTGAATACAGACTGATTTCCTACTTCTGGGTGTGGATTCATGCTTGGTCCTGGGCACAGACTTCCCTTTAATCCTACCTACCCAAAACCTAATCCCCCTAGCCCAGAAAACAGGCTGATTCAGAGCCTGACCCTAAACCCTGATCTCGGCTCTCCTAATCCTTGCTGAGCACTTACCCAGCTCTGCATAGATTGTCCACAACCTGACCACACACTGACCCACGGGACTGGCCTACAAGTGCACGGGAGAGGCCAGAAAGTCATGCCTGCAAAGAGAGGAGTATTACCAGCTAAAGTTTTGGTAATTTATGTCTTCCACATCAGAGGTGAGACCCTGGTAGGTACTGAGGATCCTAGGACCTAGTAACCTTGGTCAGGCGCCAGCCTTCCTGTCCCTTCTGCGTCTGCCTGGCTGCCCTTGGCCCAAGCCCGCCTCACCCGACCAACTTGAAAGAGAAGATGAGTGGCCCCGCTGGCAGGAATGTGCAGGTATCATTAGTGGACAAAGGCCTGACACGCTGTGACCTGTCCACCCCCAACCCCATGACACCTACCACTCTCTGGGGTGCATCCCAGGCCATGAGCAGAAGGGAGCACGCCCTGGCAGGGAGCTAGCAGCGCACCGCACTGGTTAGATGGGTGACCCATGGGCAAGGGTTCCAGATCTCCCCATGGGCGTGATGGGAGGGCAGTTCCCCCTACTTTCCAGCCAGATTGAAAGAGATTCCATCAGGATCCTGAGGGATGGGGCAAAGACAGCCCCCCCACCACTCCAGGTCAACAGCTGCCCCCTGCCAGCCAGTGGAAGAAGTAGAAGCCTCCATTGGATAGGAAATTTGTGGCCCTGAAGGAATTCCCAACCCTGCAAGCCCTAGTGTGATAGTAGGAACCTGAAGGCCTTGAAATGACCCTGTCCTCCCAAACACACAGTGAGGAAGGAGTGTCCCTGAGGCCACCAGCACATCAGCAGGGAAGACTGGCTGGTGGGGTACACAGACAGGGTTAAGCCAGGGGTCTCCCTGGAGGAAGACTAGGTGCACTGTGCAGCACCCAAGCCCCAGGAGGGCTTAGCACCCCGACTGTCTCCCCCAGGGCTGCCTGGTGGCACTGGAAGGCCTCAGGCAGGCTTCCTCCCTGGGGGAGCAAGGCATTCCTTCCACATTCCTAGGGCCATGCCCTCCTTCCTCCCTGCCTCAGCCTGGCTGTAAACTATTTCAGGCTTGCAAAATCTGGTCTACCAAGCTCCCTCCCACTCACAGCCCCTAGCTAGGCAGTGGCCTGGGACCCAGCCAGGAAACCCACAGCACCTAGAACCCAAAAGGCGCTAGTCAACAGAGGCGCAGGAAACAGGGTGACCTCTGTGGCCACCAGTCACACAGGGATTAGGGCACAGGCTGGGGTGGGGGCTTACAGCACAGGGCAGTGGCTCAGCCCCTCTTCTCAGACACTGTGGCTAGGGAGAAGAGGGGGTTGGGAGGACAGGACAGCACACACTGGGGGCCCCAATGGACTCAGAGGTGCCAGATAGATGGCTTCATATAAGGCACATCCACACCCTACACCAGCTCTCATGCCAGACATCTGTCTCATAACCCCCACTTCACAGATGAGAAAACCGAGTCTCTCCTCCAAAGCTCTTCATGCTGCCCAGCTCTGACCACATGCAGGGCTGGAGCCTGGCCCTCTGCCCCTTACCCTTGTTCTACCCTGCTCATTCCTATCAGTAAGTGTAGCACCCTTCCCGCCTTCACCCCAGTCCCAGCTCCCCCATCCCAGAGCCAGTGGTACCCAACTTGGGAGAACTCTCCATCTCCAGGCAACTGCCAGATCCCAGGAGAAAGGCCCAAAGTCACTTGTTCCAGGCGGCCGGGCCAGGTCTGATAGTCCTAGGGATCCAGGGTCTGGACTACAGAGGCACAGGCAGACGCGCCCTGTGAACAAATGGATGAACTTTACAATTCTGTGTTCAGAGGCCAAGAGCATAACAATGAAGTAAATGGAAAAAGTAATTTCTGATCCCTGGGGAGCATCATTCTAGCCAAGGGAGGAGACAAAAAGATAAATCAGCGTGATGATATCATGTTGGATATGAAGCAAAGTGGTGTGGATTATGGGAGGGGACGTTGTGCACGTGCACACACGTGTGCTTGGCGGAGGCTTGCCCAGAGCGGGCTTCTGTGCCTGTGCCGTCAGATGTCAGAGAGTGAACATGGACGATGCTGGGCCAGGTTCTGGCCTAAGCGTTGTCTGTGTGACCTTGAGCAAGCTGTGCGTGCTTTCGGGCCACAATTTCCTGGCCTGTAATAGTGGGCAAATGAGCAGGCGGCCTGGGGAGTTCATCTTCACCTTGACCTTGGAGGGCTCTGCAGATCTTGCCCCTGTGAGAATGATCGGAAAGTCACAGCATCTCTGAAGGAGGCCCTCATTGGCCTGTGGCCGCCACCGAGGTTTCACCTTGTCTGTTGCTGTCACAAATCTGTGCAGAGGAGATTGGGTTTTCATCCCAAGCCCCCAAACTTCCAGAGACATATGTGATGCGAATGTCAACCATGGTCACAAGGAGGTGGTTTGTATTCAGGCTTCTGCTCAGAGCAAGGGGAGCAGCAGCACCATCCTTTGGAGCCTGGAGATGCCAGCCCTGCCTCCTCCTCTCTTTGGGTCCCCCAGTGGGTCCCTGAGTCCTTGTGATCACCCCCACGCCTGACAAATGAAACCTGGGAATCACTTCACAACATCACCCATATCCCTCAAATGGGGCCCAGCACCACCCCATTAATTTCCAAGGCCTCCTTTAGAAATCTGGGCAGCCTGAGGGGTCCCAGGGGGCCTCCTCTGTAGCCCCCTGCCCAGCCAGAGCCAATCAGCCTCGAATATCTCCTAAGATCAGAAAATACCAAGGTTCTGCCCAGTCTATCTGGCTGGGATTTGCAGAGCACACACTGGACTGGAGGCTTGTGCGCACTCAAACAGAAGTATGTGGAAGGCTCCCACCTACAGCTAGTTCAGGGAAGAAAGTTGATGTTTAGCTCACAGGGGGCTGAGGCAGGAGGATGATGATTCTGAAGTCATCCTGAGTTACGCAACAAGAGTCTGCCTCAAACAATCAAAAACAAACAAGGTAGTATCACCTGTGATCCTGGGATTTAGGAGGCTGGGGCAGGAGGATCACCATGAGTTCAAGGCCAGCCTAGACTACATAGTGAGTTTAAGGCCAGTCTAAACTACAGAGCCAGGCACTGTTTCAAAAAAAAAAGCCTCAAAAAACAAAAATAACAACAACAACAAAAAACCCTAATGCTGATGGGAATCATTACTCACAACTACATCATCTAATCCTCTCCAAATCCTACGACCAACACTCAAGCACTCCCATTTGTGCTCTTTTTCTCCTTAATTGACACATAGTAATTGCGGGTGTTTAGGATCTCAAGTGTGACGCTGAATATGATGTGTCTTACCAGATCTGGGAAACTGGTATATGTCTGGCATTTATTATTTCTTTGTAGTGGCAACATTCAAAATTTTCAGGGCTGGGGATTTAGCTCAGTGGCCTAAGCGTCTGCCTGGCAAGGGCGAGGTTGTGAGTTCGATCCCTGGTACCAAAAAAAAAAAAAAACCACATTCAAAATTTTCTGTTTTTCTGAAATATTCAACTGCTGTCAGCCATGCAAGCCCTACTGTGCTACGGAGCACTGGGACTCATCCTTCTGCCCCCTGAGCCATGCTTCCCACACCCGTGCTCTCTGTTTGCACATCTAAGGAGCCTCCCTTCTCACAGATGAGGAGACAGAGGCTCTGAGCTGTCCCACCAAGGGAACAGCAGGCCCAGGAGTCGAGTGTCTGTCTGCTCCTGTCCCTGTGAGAGACACATGCACAAAGGCCCAAAGGCTTTTAAGCCAGGTCCCACCAATGCCTCTCCAGGTGACCCCGGGTGCAGGCTCCTTCCCACGGCCTGTGCTGCCTCATCTGGAAATGGGATCACAATCCCTCCTTTCTCTGCATAGGATTAAGCCAGGTGCCTCACCTCTCTTTAGGGTGGAGCTTAGAGCTAGCCATGCTGGACAGGGCATCCCTTCTCTGAGCCCTGGAGATTCCCCTGCAGCCAACATTAGCACACATCTGCTGGCGGTATGCAGAGAGGCCTCTTAGGGCAACAGCCTTATAAATCACAGGCTGGAAGACCTCCAGGAGTGGGCAGCCACTGAGCTGCAGTCCAGGTCCTCTTCTTGCTCTGGGTCACCCAGCTGGTTCGGAGTGTCTCAGCTCACTGTCCTGATACCCATCTTTCCTCTACCCCTACCTCCTGCACTCCTACCTGCCCCATGCTGTCACCACCCTATCTCTGCCCTTCAATCATCAAAGCCCCGACATCAGGGTGCCTCAGGCTTGATCCTCACCATGGAAGAAAATAAAACAACCCCAACCCCACAAAGAATCCCCCCGTCTCCATTACTCCTACTCACCTACTCTAAACCAAAAGGCCCCTATCTAATCAATAATCTATCTCACTCCCTGCCTAAATTCTTTTACAGAGCCATAAACTTTGGCTGGAATAATCCCCAGACCACAAAGCTGGGCCCCAACAGGAGCGCCAGGAGAAACAAGGTTCTTGTCTGCCTCTGGATCTGTTTCCCTTCCACAGGGCCCATCCGCAGACTCCATGGAGGCAGAACCGTCCCTTAACCAATGGCCATCTGTCCAGGGTAGGCTGAGGAAGCCAGCTGGATGTGGCCGCATCTCTGATCTGCCCACACACCAATAAGCAGCATACCCGCTTGTTTAAACACACACGTGGCCAGGTACTGAAGAACGGCTAGAAGTGATGACAGAGATTCAACCTCGCTGATCAATCCTGTCTTCATTGCAGACAGCTGTGGAGGAATCCACTTCCAAATCGGTCATTTCTGACAGTAGCATCACTGGGTTTCCTCTGACACAGCCAGCAGAGTAGATGAAGTTGACACCTGAGCAACATAGCTGGCCTGAGGCTTTGTACAGCCTGTTGTGTCTGCAATAGGCCTGGAAGCTGCTCAGAAAATTGCAGTTAGCGTTCAGCTGCAACAGAATGTGGAAGGCAAGAAGGAAAGAAAAAGAAAGATGAAAAGCAAGCAAGAAAGCAGAAAGGAAAAAGAAAAGAAAAAAAAAAAACTCACTCTGGTTCTAAAGTCTGAGTTGGCATCAAATGACCTGTATTGGAATCCTGGTCCCACTATTTCACTGCTGTGCCTCAGATTCCTTATCTGCAAAACGGGAATGAGGATGTCCACCACATGCATTTTTTGCATGTGTGTGGGGTTTTTTGTTGTTTTTTGTTTTTGAGACAGGATCTCACCGTGTAGTGAAGGCTGGCCTCGAATTTGTGACAATTCTCCTGCCTCAACCTCCTCAGTACTGAGTTACAGGCATGTGCCACAATGGGTGAGCATATAAAGAATTCTGAAGAACCTTTCATCAGGCTTAGCTTGACTGCAGGATGGAGTGGAACCTAAGACTCACTCTGGAATCCTACCAGAGGAGTTTCACTTACCATCTTGTCTGACCTGTGTGGCTCGCAGAGTTCTTCTTACTTGGGTTACTTCCAAAATCAAAATTAAGTTTATGCAGCTAAACCAGCCTCATAACTTCTGGTGATTTCTTTTTATACTTATTTTTATACTCGGGCTCTCTCTGGCTTTGACTGCTTTTATCTCCATGATAAGCTGGTGTAGAGGAGGCTCACCCTGTCCTCTGACCACGAGCAGCTGAAGTATGAGCTTCCTACTGTCACTGTCAAGGTCACTCGGTCTGCATGTTTCCGGGGGACTTGAGCAGGGAAGGAAACAGCCTCTGTCCTTTTGCCCCTGGCAGGCAGAAGAGAAGACTTGGGCCGTGACCTGGGAGGACAGAACAAAGCTCCAGAGCTGTGGGTCCCAGAGTGGGGTCCCGGGCCTGCACCCCGAGCATGTGCTGAGGATGCACAGACGTGCAGAATCTCAGGCCGCACTACACACTGGCCAAGTCAAAACCTCGTATTTGTACGTACCACGCATTGCTCAGGTCTGTGAACGCTGCTTTAGAGAAACAGAAACCCTCGGCCTCAACCCTCATGGACGGTGGCATCACTCGGAGAGACATCCAGGCCCGAGAAAGTCATTCGAGCTCGGAAAAGAAGGCGGGAGGACATCGTCGGGACAGGACTGGGTCCACCCATCCCACTCCCCACCCAGCACTCCTGGAAATGTGTGCAGGGAGAAATGGGGCTAAGGGATGTGGGGAAGGGGCCCTGCCTGGCTGCTGGCCAAGCTTCCTCATCCACAAGCGACCTAGCTGCCTCCCCTAGTGGCAGTAGCCTCCTGGCCCCGCAGGCCCAGGCCGAGTTCATTAGTGACACCAGCACTCCCAGTGTGCTTTAGTACTGCAGCTGGTGACCCCCCACCCCAGGCTCATGTCAGGGGTGTCTCCCTAACAGAGACCAAACCAGAGGACCTGGATTTGGGGTGCTCAGGACTTGACCGTATAAGGGCCCAATCCCCACTACCTGTACTCTGTCCTTCCTGTCACCTCCTCACGTGCCTGGAGCTAAACCAGACTGGGAAGCACAGTGAAGGGACAAAAAAAAGCCATAATTTCTGCCCCAAGAGAGCCCAGAAATGTGTCGTGCAGATGGACACTGTAGGCTGATGTCTCCCAAACCATACACCACGCACGTGCCAGCCCTGCCCCTGAGCCCTTGGTGAACATTACAAAAACCAATGCACCCATCACCCACAGATCAGACACCAACCCTGTAGTGAGCTTAGGGAGCGGGAGAAGGTGAAATGACAGGTGGCTCGCAATGTGCATTTAGCTCCCCATTGAATGTATACTTAAAATGAGAAAAGGATGGGATGCTACATCTTCCTCCACAAAGAGGCATGCAAGTTATAAAAAAGAAGATGGTTGATGGCTGGATAAAGGTTGGACTTATGGTTAGACATAGATTGTAATAAATTATTGATTATGTGATTAGATGGTGTGGTTAGCATTGGTTGAAATAGTCACTGCACGGTGTCTCCAACTTCTCTGTATTTTGAAAGTTTTCATGATAAAATGTAGGAAATTTTTAAAAGCTGGAAGCAGAAATGTGATCGAAGAATCTATAGTTTATACTTGGACATGTTGATACATAACTGTGAGTAATCTCAGCAAGCAAAAGGTTGAGACAAGAGGATCACCATGAGTTCAAGGCCAGACTGGGCTACAGAGTGAGACCCTGTTTCCAAAAACTTACAATTAAAAAATAAAAAGGATCTATTGTTTAGAAAGTCGATTTTGGCCACCAAAATGGTGACATGGAAACCACCTGTCTCAGTGTTGGTGAGGACGTAGAGGGGCTGGGCCTCACCTCATTCCACCACGAACACAAAGTAATCCCACCACTTTGGAAAGCTGACATCATCTGCCCTGTGGCACGTAGCTTGATCCTGGGTTAATGATGGACGTGTGTACGTTGGCACGGGGCAGGGCACAGATAAGAGTGTTACAGCAGCATTATGCACCACAGCCCTAGCCTGGGACTGGCCCAAGGGTTCTCAGTAGGACGAATTTAAAATTGCATATTCATGGAAGGCAGTGAGAACAAATGAACCACACTCAGTAACACAGACAAACTTCAAGATGTTGAGCCAAGGAAACCAGATGTAATCAAGAGCGCAAAGCGTGGGTCGGTTTATATGCGGTTCCAGAGTCGGCGATGCTGACTGTCAGGGCCAGGAGATGCCTGCCATTGGTAGGAACAGTGGCTGGGAAGCGACTGGGGTAAGGCTGCAGGAAGCTGGCCCTGCTCCAGTCTTGACCCAACTGGCAAGTCCCGTGAAAATATCATTCCATGTCATACTTACTAGAATTTGGATTCTTTCTTGCATGTGTCTTTAGAGAGGGGAAAAAGTTTACTTAACCGGAGGGAAAGAACTCTATTTGACATTCACTCAAGGACACCCTCACCTTACAACTGACCTCAGAGGGGCTTCTAGAGACAGAACCAGTTTCCCTCTGCCACCCGGAGCAGCCTGGATGATCTCCAGCCCAGACTGCACGTAGGCACAGTCCTTGGCATTTGTCAGATCTGCAAGGTCACAGGAAAGGAAAGCGGCACCAGAGGCTTTGATGCCACGCTACCCGGGGAGCCCACAGAAGTCCTAGAAAGCCCAAGTCTACCACTGTGAAGCAGGGTAAATCATGAAAGGAGAATTCGAGCCCAGGCGTGTAGCAGAGTTGGGCATGAACAAGCTGTGGGTGGGAGATGCAGTGGCTCAGAGCTGCCGCCTTCAAACAATCCCAGCCTTGTTGTAGCCATCTAAAGAGGCTTAATGAAAATCAACTAAAATTGATGTGGTGGGAACGCCTTTTAGCAAAGGAATCCTCACCCTTTGGATTTTGGCAGGTGATCTTTCCGACTGCAGACGACAAGGTCTCACTGGTGCGTCTGCCTTCTTTTGTCTTTATTATTGCCTCCATTGCGCACAAGGGCAGGGGAGAGGCTGGTTTATAGGTTATCATTGCAGGAATTCTCATTCCAGGTAGAGCAGTCTGGCTTCTCCTGATGTCAGCTAATTGAGCTCTACCATTTTCTGAGCGCCTTCTTAAGTGTGATACAATGTGAACAAAAGATGTCAATAGAATTTGCAAGCCAGCCCTGGCCTCAGGAATGAGATGGTGACAGTCCTGCAATTTAAAGCATTATTAGATTTAACCAGCAATTTGGATGTGCTAACAGGTCCCAGAAAAGGCCACTGCCAACCATGTATAAACCTGTCGTGGGCACCTCCATGACCTGTGGCCCTCACGGAAGGGCAGGCAAGCCTTCTCCTTCGTAAGAGACTTAAGCGAGTATGCGTGAGAGGAGCCGAGCAATCCAGAGAAAAATCCCAGAGTGGATTTCTGTGCCCAAAGAAATAGGAGCACTGCTGTGTTTAAGTGGAACCCGCGGTGCATTGGCAAAACTACAGGGAAACAGGCTCAGACACAGCTGTGATGGTGTGACCAGGACCACCCGGACAGAGGGACAACCCACGGCAGCTCTCCAAATTAAAAATGCACATGGCCTTTGACCTGGTCATTGCTCTCCCTGGAATGTTTCCTACAGATACACTCCCACAACAGCCCAGTGACATGTGGACAGGAATATTTGTCCCCAGCATTGTTTATAATAATAAAATACTGGAAATAGCCTGGGCCTCTCAGGAAGGGGTCTGGCAAAATAATCCTGGGAGCAGTAGCTAACATTTATTGAGTGTTTTCTGCACACCAGGATCTGTGCAGAGCCCTTCGGATTATTCCACTAAATCCTCATAAAACACTTCGGAGAAGATGCTTGCTTTTCTCTCTGGCCCACACATGAGGAAACTGAGTCACTAAGGCATTAAGCAACTGGCTCAATATTAAACATCTGGTTTGTCCTAAAGTCCACCCCCAGAGTCTATGCTTAGAGCCTCCTCAGTCTGCAAATATCGGCCACATAAACATTGGAACCATCCGTTCAAAGGAATACGCTGGAGCTGAGAACAAGAATGAGTCGGTTCTGGGTCCTCAGATCCGATGGCCCCCAGCTTGTTACTGAGTTGGGGAGAAAGGGCTGGGGCACTGTGGGAATGGATGCTCCCATGTGCATGGGAGAAAGGTTATAAATATATGTATTTTAGACTATCTTTAGAAGGAGACACAGGAAACTGGTAACTCCAGGGCCTCCAAGGAGGGACACTAAAGGTCAGCTGGAAAAAAAGACACAGGGGAGACTCGCATTTCTGTTTGAATTTATTTTGAGTTTTTGCTGTGTTTTGAGATCATTTGAAACTTTCAAAAAAGTTGCAGGCATAAGACAACCTAGATTCATTCATTTTTATTGCACCTGTTGCTGGCATTGCTGCGGGTGGTGGGTTCTGCAGTATCTCTTAGATGCAGAAATGAAGACGAAGCTAAACAAGGATTTTTCTAGCTCAGAAATGCTGGGGACAACGCCAGCTGCCCTCACAGGCCTCCTGGTCGCTCTTCCTGCCTGCTCAGCCCTGGGATCCTGGGATCACCACAGTGGGAAAACTCCCTGGCAGCCCTGAAGGCCCTGCCCCTCACGCAAACCCCACTCACCCCTGGGCCTGTCACTGTGGCCTTCCAGCCCAGCCCAAAGGCCCTGCTCCCCATACTCCTCTGCCCTGGACATTGTGGTTCATGGAGAGGGTCATCAGGTCAAGTGTGTCACTGTTTCTTGTCCCACCCTCACCTGAGGTCCCCCTCAGACATGACTCCTAAGTCAGGCACCTTAGAGAGCAGTGTGCTGGATCCTTCCCTGTTCTGGCCCTCCAGGCCCCGCGCTGCCATTTCCTATGCCCTGGGTAACCCCAAGGCCCTGCGCTGTGGAAAGGGCGGCCTGGCTCCCACTGACTCCTGGCCATTGCATAACCATCGTCTCAGCCACCGGTGTGATGATTCAGCATTGAGGCCATGGGGCAGTGGCTGCTGAGGACAGCGCTGGGGACAGGGCTCCTGGAGTCCAGGCCGTACAGCCCAAGCCTGCTGCCTCACCAAGACCCCATGCTGCAGGGAGAGGACGGACGCATGCTGGCCTCTGCCACTACCTGGGGGGCTACACTGGATGTCAGATCTCAGCCTAGATCCCCCAGATGAGGCCAGGGGAGTCACTGCCATCCCTGAGGAACCCTGTGTTGAGGGTGGGACCCCATGAGCAGGACTGTGGCCCAGAAGGACAAGGACTAAGGAAGGACCCCCAGGGCGGCCTGGGGCTGGGGGGCTGGCTGGGTAGTTCTTTCTTAGACCACTAGATGTCACTTCCATTTCAAAGGAACCCACTTGTTGGAATTTTCCCCCATCGGTTCCCACAGGCTCCAAGCCTCATAGACACTCGGGACTCAAGGATACGCACTTTCCCAGGAGGACCAAGACCCTGAAACCATGACAGGAGAGCCCCAAGGCCTGGCTGCAGTTCCCAAGAGCCCCGTAATCTCCCACTCTGCAGAGCAAAGGGCAGAATTAACCTCCGCCGCCGGGGTGGTCTGCTGTGCTTTCTGACACAGAAAACAAGACGTGTGGTCAGATACAACATTTAAAACAGGACATATGTCCCAGAGCCTGCTCGGGGACAGAGATTCCGGTTCCCCATGGCCACACTGTCCACCCCGGGCTTCAAGCTGTCACCAAGCATTTCAGGAGACTCTGCTTCTCTCCTTTGCACCCCAACATTCATCCCACGTCTCTGGATGGCTGGTGGTCATCATCACAGGGCACACTGCATTCCATTATCCCCGGAAACGTCCGTGAGGGACATGTAGCTTAGAGCCATTTCCCAAATGAAGGACCAGAGGTGTGCAGGAGGGAAGAAAGATCCTGCCCTGGTCTCCTCCATTGCCCTTTCCCATGTCCCATAAGCAGGAGTCCATTCAAGGGAGCCTGGAGTCAGTTGACTCAGTTTCTCTACCACTCAAGTAGCTGTCAGACACTCATTTCTGTAGCCCAATCATGTGGATTTTTAAGCCGTGTTCCCAAGTTTGACGCCCAATTATATTACCTGAGGATGCCCAGGGTGCCCCACACCTCAAGTTCAGGATGGAGAGACTGGAGAGTGAGCTGGGCCTCAGGGAGATTCTGGTGAGTAGCCAAGCTCAGGGGGCACTCTAATCCCTCCATACCTGCCCCCCAAAGTGTACTCAACCTATAGATCTATGGAGGGTGAACGGGCCGCTCTCCCCCAATGGAGACTTGGCTCATGCTTCATCCTGGGACACCCAGTCACAAACCCCTCACACACGACACAGAAGAGGCCTGCAACACAGAGAGGCCAGGAGACTTGCCCAGGGTGGCCTAGGCCTCGAGTGAGCAGACCCAGGACATCTCTCCATGTCTCCTGAGTCCTCAAGCTCTCCTGTCTTTCTGCCATGCCCTCAAGACAGAGCTGCACACACAAAGAAAGCAGTTCCTGGTCAGCATCTCACCCCAGGCCTGGTCACTGCCATGGCCAACCCTTTATCTCAGCCACCAACCCTGGCCATGGATGACCCCTGGGACAGCACACAGGCTGTCCCCACCACCACCACTGCCTAGTCCTGTCGGTGCAGGACAGGGAGGGCACGGAGGCTTAGGCACCCTAGTCCCACTGGTAAATTACCAGGTCATCTCATAAGGATGGGTACTAATAGAGCACACATGGGACCATGTGCAGATGGACAGGGGTGTGCGTTGTCATAGTCCTGATCTCTCCACAAGACTCGCAGTACTTCACTGCTAACCATCAGGTGGGTCTCCAGGTGTCCCTAGAGCTAAAAAACCTTCAGCCACCTCCCCTCACTCAGCTTCAAGCGGCAAGACTCCCTCTTTCTGCTGTCTGATACACACACACACACACACACACACACACAGACGTGCATGCATGTTCCTCCCCACTCCTCCTCCCAGTCTCAAGGGTCCCCAAGCCTTTCTGCACAGGGAGTCTACAGTAGGCCCTGGAGTCCCCCACATCCCTGCTTCCCAGCCCTCTCTGTAGGTGTCACCAGGCCCAGGACAGCCTACAGCCATCCAGCCCAGCATCCTCTCTGCCATCTCAGCAGGTGAGGGAGGTCGAGTCAGCAAGTCCTGGGCGTGGAGGCTGCATGGTGGGATGCACACACACACACACACTCACACATGCATGCACTTACACTTGCATACGCATGCACTTGGAAATGTGTTTATAGAGCTCCGGGCAACTGTAAACTTGGCTTGCTCTGCTGCCCCCAGGAGAGGCAGAACTATAAACACCTCCTGCTCCAGTCGCTCCCCACACAAGGATGGTCACCTCCCGGGTCTCTGACACCCTGCCATTCGAGGGAACTGGCTGTGCTCACCCACTTTCCCTGGTGAGCCATGCCTGGCCTCCTCCTGACCCCCAGCACAGGGAAGGACCCATCCCCTGCTGGCATTTGCCCAGCTGTGACTGCCCTGGGGACACCTTGCCCCTGTCTCTCCCACCACCCAGAAAGACACCCTCCATACCAGCACCTTTGCAACTCTTCCCCTGAGCTCCTCAATGCACAGTTGGGTACTTTCTGGATGGGGAATTTGAGATGGAGGAGGAGAAGGAGAAGATGGGGTGGGGGTAAGGATTGGAAGGAAGAAGAGGAGGACAGGAGGGGGAGGAAGGAGAGGAGAACAGAGGAGAAGAGCTATCAGTGGGATAGAACCTAATATTTACTCTTGGACACTCACTCCCCTGGCCAAAGCAGGGCTCTCTCCCCAGGGTCTTCTCTGGGCCCTGGGGTGTAAGTGCGCTAATGGCAAAGCCAAGGCAGCTGGTACGCAGGCAGGTGCTGTCCTGGAGTGCGAATTTTGATCCAGGCTCAGCGCTCCCTGTTGGGGGCCACAGCCCTGCCTGCACACACCCTGAAAAGGACAGGACTACCCGTCCCTAGGGCCCCCTAGCCAGTAGTCTGTGTTTTCTACCTGCAATGAAGGTTTTTATTGGGAAATCACACACTTGACCTTATGACATTGAGTTGTTGCCGTAACTCTCGAGGAGGAGAGAAGGCCCACGAAGCTGGGCCTAGACTGCCACGAAGCTAGGTGAGCCAACCAAAGAGACTTAGGCACAGTGAGCTGTACAGCAGAACCCCAGAACATGTCTTCTGGAAGTCTTTGAAATGCAGGACAGACTCCTTCTTTTAAGGCAGGCCTGACTTTGGGGAAGTTGAGGCTTTTATTATTATTAAAAGGAGAGAAAGTGACCTTTTGCAGGGACGGGAAGGGGTGGGGTGGTGATGGAGTTCCCAGTGCAAAATGATAGAGAGCTGAAGGGGCCCAGGGCCTCATCCGCACCTTCCCCATTGTCCCCTGTCCCCCTTAATGAAGGCTCAAACCAGAGCACCAATGAGGCTTGGAAAATCCGCCTGTTGTGTGAGGGGATTTTCCATAAATCTCCCTCATTCAGGCGGCGACAGCCCCGTGCCCTGTGGAGGGGGAGCCGACGTTCCTGGGGATCCTCATTAAAAACAGGTGCTTTCTGGCTGGCTCCCTTCTCCTCTGGGCCCCTCGACGCCTGGGAATGCTGGGAAGGGGGTAGGAAACCCAGCAGACCCTCCAGGAGCCATCTCTGGGTAAGGTGACCTTAGGCCCCTGCAGGCCTGGAAATGGGCTGAGTTGCTATCACCATGGCAGCCTGAAGCGCTGCTTGGCATAAGTGTGTAGGCCACTGCTCAAAGCCCCCTGGGAAACTTCGTAGACCTGTGTCATGGAGTTTAGTAGCCACTGTCCACGTGTGGCTATTCAATTAAAATGAGATTTTTAAAATCCAGCAACTCAGATGTGCAGTTTCAGCGTGGTTCCTGGTTTCCACTGCTGATCTAGAACATTTGCATCAGCTCGGGCCACGTATCCTACACAGCGACATTTCCAGCTGATACTAAGCAGGGCAACTTCCCCCAAGGATGGTCCCCGAGGAGGTCAGAAATTCAGGCATCGATTCTGCGAACAGAAGTTGCAGGTCCACAATGCAGAAAGCTCCAGAGTCTTGAGGAGCTGCAATGGGGGAGGACGTGCAGCCCTGCTCTCAGGGAGCTCACAGCCCCAAGAGGGTTAAGCCTTCCTGAGCCAGGCCTTCTTTTCCCGAGCAGGTGAGGGGAAAGATCCAGCTGTCACTTAGCAGGCTCATTAGTGATGTCTGCTGGGGCCTTGCCCTCCCCAGGGGTAATCATTAACAGGCCTCAGGTGTGAGAGCCTTAGCGGTCCAGGCACTGGCCTCCCCTCCAGCTGCCCAGGCCAGCTGGGTACCTGGGGGGCAGAGCCAAGAGTCCACATGGAGGCATCCCTAACCTGGGTAATGACGCCACAAAGCCTAGCTATACTCTCCCTCCTCTCCCCTGGCCCCCTACACAGAGCCATAGATGAACCTTCAATCTGGGGTCAGGGCACCCACAAGGAAAGCCACCCACCCTCCTGATTAAGGAACAGAAATTGTTCCAAATTGTGTGGCCACCCCAACTTCATGGGGCCCCCAGACCTAGGCGACAGGCTCTTGCCTTGTCAGCAGGAAGTTTCTGCATCTGCTGAGATGTCTATTTGCCTTGCCCATCAGCTCGGCAAGCAGGATGGGAAGATGACCAAGGTAATTAGTGACTGCCAGGAGCGGCTGGCTGGGAGGGACGGAAGGGGCTGCAGGGTGGCAGGAGGCCCTGAGTTAGAAAGCACAGAGAACACACAAGTGATGAGTGTCAGGCTCATTCCAGCCTGGGGACCTCGGACCTGCAGGGAGGCCGCCAGCCAGGGACAGAGAAAGTAAGCAAAGTGCTCACTTAAAGTCAGGCACGCAGGTACACACCTGCAATCCCAGGACTCGGAAGGCTGAGGTAGTTCAAGGCCAGCGTGTGCTACAAAGTGAGTTCAAGACCAGCCTGAACTGCACAGCAAAACCCTGCTCAAAAAGACAAAAGCCTGTGGTATATGTACCACTATATGTATGTTCATCGATTTATAAACAATTACATGTGCTCACATACTAATGTTACATGTACAGTGTTACTTTAAAATACACCGGAAACTTTTTGAAGGTTAAAAGAAGAAAGCAAATAGACTAAGGTTCCATTGTCTTCCCAAGTGTGCCTGTCTTGCTTAGCCATAGGTGGTTTCTGAGGTCACTGATCCTCCTCGTGGGAGTGGTGACACATTCCTACCCAAGCTCACTCAATGAGCAAATGGCCCTGTGTTTGCAAGTCCAACATCAGCCCAGCCTCCCTTGTGAGCATTAAGATTAGTTGCTATCTCAAAATTAGTTTGAACTTGAGCTGACCTTCCTAGGAGCTGGAGTTGAGACGGTGCTCATCCCCACCGGAGGTGACTCTGCCATGCTGTCCCATCTCTCTGTGCCTGCTCTGACTCTGCTCTGCACCCTGGCAACCTCTGAACCCCAGTCTTCCGAGGCACTGCTTTCTGCACTTCTAGGCAGGTCTGTGGCCCCCATCTCAGTCACCACAACCCAGTGTGACCCCAACACTGTGGCACCCACCCTGCTGCATCTCTCTGCAAATGCCCACAACACATAGTGGCTCTGGGGGACCTGACACAGCACCCATCTCCTCCCAGCTCTCACCAGCTGACACTTGGGGCTGGGCACAGGTCACAAGGGCCAGGGAGGTGGTACCCCTTCCTGGGATCTCTCAGCCAAAGACTGCAGTGCCCGCTGCTGCTGCCCTGCCCAGTCCCTTTGCCTCCCGGGTGGGACACTTAGAGACAGGATTCTCTGCAGGCTCCCAGAGGTCCCCAGTGTGACTGAGCCCATAACTGTCACCTGTTCAATGACACACATCACATTGGCCTCCTTCCCTTCCCTGTCCTCCTTCCACACTCTTCCCTGGTGTTTTGAGAGATCGCCTTCCAAATGAACTCATGTTCAAATCCTTATTTCTAAATATCTGGCCCAAGACACTGGCACATGCCAGGTGCTCAGTAAATTCTAACATGGATCTATGGGGCAAGTCCTACCCTCCAGAGAGAGGGGCGGAGTCTGCTGCAGAGGCCTGAGGGTGTGGATGGCAGGACTGGAGCTGGCTGAGGGAAAGAGATGGAATTTCCAGAAAGAAGAGCATTCAAGGAGGCAGGACGTAGGACGCAGGCCTGAGGGTCACCCCAGAAGGCAATGAGGAAGTGCTGAGTGACACATCCCATCCCTGCCCCAGGTTCCTCTTTCCTGGAGTCCCATCCAGGCAGCTAGGCCAGGTCTTGGCACCTTGGATCCGGGCTTCTCATACATTCCTTGTGCTGTCAGAGATGCCAGGCCCCGAGGTACTCATTAAGATCTTCTAAAGGGATTAGGCTGACTTCTGGGAATGCCGGGGCTACCACCTGCCCACCCCTCATGTCTGCAGGAGGAGGGAGCAGAAGGAGGAGCCAGGGATTCGCTCTGATCCTCTGCTGATCATCTGGTGCAATTAGAAGCAGGCAGGAGACAGATCTGGGCATGCTGAGAGGGGCCTGGGCACCCCCATGCCCACCTGGCCTCTGGGGGTCCTGTCAGAGGGCACAGAGCTTGCCCTGGAGCTGCCCCACCTGTATCACTCAGCTGGTGGAGGCCTAGAACAGGGGGCTCACAAGGTCCAGCCTAGGACACCAAATACGGTAATGTCCTATCTGGCTCTGCTAGGAGCCAGGTGGGGGACCTCAGTAGTATTTTTATCTGGGACTCAGTTTCCCTAGCTATACTGAAAAGAAGTGGGTGTTGAGCTCCTTCAGACCCAGGTCTGAAAAGCCGCTTTCTGCCCCGTGTCTCCATCGCAGAGATTCTAGGTCCCTACACAGAACTGCCTGGCTCAGCAACGCCACGGTCAGGTGCCCTCTGGCTCCGCCTTAGAGACGTGAGTCTCCGGAAAAAGAGAGGATTACGCAGGGTGGGAATAGAACAAATCTCACGCAATTAACCTCTTCTCCTTCAACCTAGGGCCACCATGATGCTGTGATTCCAGCATGACCAATAGGCCCCAAAACACCTATCCTTCCATCTTCTCCTTTTTGTAGTTCTTTCCCTCCCCCAGGGGACCAGCCTGGACACATGGCATGGCTTTGGTGGAGAAGGTGAGATTCCAGGGACTATTTCCCTCAGCCGGAGGTTCCTGGGACCTGGTGATTCTTGGCAGGACACTCTGAGTTAATGTCATCCCCACCAGCCGCTCATGGGCAGGGAGAAGCCAGTGTTCCATTTCTGAGCGCCTTGGGGTCGGGAGATAGGTGCGATGTCTCCTGTTGAAGGCTGAGTCTCTTTCTGGCCAGCTGTTAAATTAAAGAGCAATACAGACCCTCCCCCAGCAGCTGGGCCCTAGGGAATCCTTGGCTCCCTGACAGAATGCCAGACACTCTGTAAATAAAAGCATGTCCAAATTAGAACCATAATAAGATACAATTTTTCACCTATCAGATTGGCAGAGAGCCAAAACAGGGGGGAAAAGTGATAACGCACTCTGGGACAGGCTGTGGGGAAATGATCACACCCATGCATCCCTGGCAGTTGAATTGTTAAACTGTTAGCGGAGAACACTTTGACAACATGGACCAAGATTACAGATACATATTCCCTCTGAGTAACAATACCAAGTCTAGAAATGGTTTCCACACTTACCTGCTTCAAGGAATGGCATGCATACCCAAGTACTGCAGCACAGTTCAAAGAAGCTAGAAAGGAAAGTGACCTAACTCAAGAGAAGCTTGGTTGAATAAACGATGAGTGAATCGACCCTAAAATGGAATGCTATGCAGCTGTGAAAAGGGGTCAGCTGATGCTTTTTTTTTTTTTTTTTTTTTTTAGCTGATGCTTTTTTGTACCATTAGTAAAGTCTTCCGGGACAAAACACACAAAAGAGCCCAAATACAGAACCACGTGTAAAGTCTGTTACTTTCTGTGGCAAAAGAGGGGGGAATAAGAAAATGCATGTGTTTCCTTGTACAATGTAAGAATTCATGCCTTCCCTCAAGGAGTCAGAGGGGAAAAAGAAGCCTCAGGAGCCCTGCAATGAACTCGCCCTGCCCACTTTGCCACCTTTGAATAAGAAGCAGATGAGGCAATGGGTGAATAACAAGAGATCAGGAGGAGAGGGAGGCGTGGCTACCTAGACTCTCACTGAAATTAATTTGTTCTTTTGTTTGTTTTGTTTTTGAATCAGGCTCTTGATATATAATCCAGGCTGGCCTCAAGCTTGCAGGGATCCTCCTGCCTCAGCCTTCCAAGGCTGGGATTATACATGAGCACCCTCCCCACACTGCCCCCAGAGCTAACCTCAGGACACTTTGTCCTGGCCAGTGAGGAATGAGCAGGTATAGGGCTAAACATGGAGATGAAGCACTGGTCAGGTAAATGGGAAAGACCCCAGGTCCCCCTCCAAAGGGAAAGGGACCTGAGATCTGGAAGTCAGCACCTGTTCACACCACAAGCAAGAGACATTCCTGGCACGTGGGCCTCCATTTGCCATCTATTGGTTGTGTAATTTTCTGTGCATTTAAACTGTAAATTGGTTTACATTTCAAGGTGTGTAAGCTGTGAAAAGTGAAAGGTATGCTTTACCTGGGTTGTATTTGCACATATCTGATGTGTGTGAGCCTAATTTCAAGTAAACATGACAATATGCTGTGTGTATTTTTTCTGTAAATGAGGTGCTAGGTCCTGTGCATTGGCTGAGAAAAAAATCTATTTGATTACGAGTTTTCACAGGGCCTGGGAAAGGGTTCCTTATTTTTTCTTTTCATGCTTCCTGGACATCCACTAGGTGCTCCATGGGTGTTTGCTCAGTAAGGATCTCGTAAGGGGGCACCTGGACGGGCAGCGGGCGAGGTGCTGCTTGCCTCCCCCTTGAATGCAGGGCATGAGGCCAGGGCACCCCACACCCAGGCCAGTGCAGGCTGCACACCCTCTCCCCTGCGGGGCCTCCAGTTTCTGCCTGGGAATGAGGGTGGGGGTGCGGCCCGCCACTGCCAGTGCCAGGTGTGGTTCTCATGTCGATGAGCGCGTTCCTGAGATAGGGGCGCAATGGTCGGAATGCGAGGGGCCACAGGCAGTGACGGACCGCGCCAGCCCAAGAACTGGACAAATATTGACCCTCAGTGGGGCGGCCCTTGAAAACCCTCTATGGGATGCCTCTCGCTGTTGCCCTATCCCCAGCTGCCCCGGAGGCAGAACGCTGGGCTGGAGGACAGGCGAGGGCTGAGCCTCCACAGCCTGCTCCAGACCCCAGGGCAGTGCCCTCTGCTCAGAAGGAAGCAACTCAGGCCTTTGCCTGCCCCACCCGGCACGCCCGGACCTTCCTGGGTCACTGACCTTGGGAACTTGAAAACAGCCGGGCTTCCCGTGCTTCCTACCTAGCTCCAGGGGGACTGCTCGCCCTCCTGAGTTTGCCTCACTGTCCCCCACCTCCCACTGCAAAGGCAGGCAGGGGCCCCGGGCTCAGCCCCATCTCCAAATCTGAGCAGCAGACAGAGACTGACTCTCTGGGGGAGCACAGGTGTCCTCATGCCTGCAGGACATGCATTCTCTAAAGAGGACTGGAGGCAAGGAGGGACATGAAAACACTCTCTGGGAACCAGGGACCAGCACTTGGGAAATGGTCAAGTGTTGACACAAGAAACAGGCTGAGAACTAAGGGAGTTTCCTCAGACAGGAGTAGGTAGGCAGGCCGGGGACAGAAAGGGGTGCTGCGGAACACAGGGGATCCCTATCTTCATGCCAACTGGTCACAGGACTTGGGCTGGGGACCTCACTGTGAGAAGGGCTGGTTTTTCTCCTCTCAGAATGGGGGTCCCTAAGAGCAGGGCTGTGTCTCCCCTTCCATTTGGGGGCTGTCTGAGTCCTAGAAGGTTGTTTTCCCCCATGGAGACAGAAACCAGGAGGTGAGCACAGAGTTTATACGCTGGCCAGGAGGAACTGATTTTCTTTTTTTTCTGCTTCTCACTTCCACCCCTCTTTGAAAATCAAAGCCTACCACACCTCGGGATGAAATACATTTCAATTCGACGTTCAAGCTCATAAACTCTGAGAAATACATCCTCATCTACTAGGAAAAAATAAATAGTTAAAATTTCACCTTCTCCCGTTTTTAAAATTAGATATGTCTGCATAGTTCGAATATCAAGGTAATAAGCCTTGGGAATGTTTGTCCCTGTGCCTCCCATCCCCCACCCCCTCTACCACCTGTAATCACATCAGTTTCTCCAGCGCCTTTTCCAGAGTTTGTTTATGCAAATGCAAGTGACATTCTTCCCTTCCCTTGTCACAGAGAACTTTCCAATAGCTAGAGCGGCCAACCAAAAGCGCAGGTTTGTCCAGGGCTTGTGTTGGTGTCCTTCGGTTCTCATGCCCCTCCCCTCAGTTGCAGAGAGGGCCACAGCCACCCTGGTCATGAGGAAAAAGAGTCACACTGCTTACTGTTTGGGGTTTCCGTCCTACGCCCTTAAACGTGGTGGAGCTGTGCCCGTGGCAAGTGGATTTGGGAGAAGGGCTCTCCGGGTGAAGAGGGAACCCAACCAGGAGGGCCTTGCAGAAGTGGGGTGCGGCCTTGCAAACTTGGAGGCAAGTGCCACTTGGAGGTCTGCAGGTTCCGAGCTCCTCTAGTAGTGGCGGTGGCAGCAAAGAGGTGTCCTGGCCCTGGGAACAAAAGTCGTGCCCATGTTTCGCTGCCCGTCAGTTGAGGCCTGGGCTGCAGCCCTATCTAAGGTACACAGCATTATCTCATTTCTCACTCTGGCAGCCGGGCCTCCCCTGGCTGCCTCCCGCTGCTTTGTTAATATTTACCATAGCCCCAGGCCCTGGTGTCCTCCCCTACAGCAGATGGCCCCTGTGTCCCCAGAGCCCCTTTCCCAGCAGAGGATGGCATTGCATCAGGACCCTGGGCACCCACTGGCACCTCCGGCTCCTCTGAGCACAGGGAGGAGTAGCAAGACCCCATCTCCCACCCAGGGCTGCCAAGGCGGCTGGTGGCTGAATGCAGATGTGCTCTAGGTATGGAGCACGCCCTGATCCCGAGGCCTTCAGGTGAAAATGAACATGGATTATCAACGCCTTTTTACACGTGAATCACTTTTTGAAATGATACTTTTCCTTTGGTGAGGTTAAATAAATATTAAAATCAAGTTATCTTGTTTATTTTACTTTGTTTGTTTACAGTGCTGAGGGTTAAACCCAGGGCGTCAGGCATGCTAGGCAAGCATTTTACCACAAGTTACATTTTGCTTCTTCAATGTGGTGCCTAGGAATTAGGAAATTTTTGTTTGTTTGCTTTGATTTTTGAGACAAGGCCTCACTATGTAGTCCAAACTGGCCTTGAACTCACTATGTAACCCAGACTGGCCTTGAACTCTTGGCAATCCTCCTGTCTCAGCTTCCCAAATTCTGGGATTACAGGTGTATGCCACTGCACCTGGCTGATTTTTTTTTTTTTTTTTTGAAACAAGACCTCACTACATAGTCCAGGCTGGCCTTGAACTCACAGTGATCCTCCTGCCTCAGCCTCCCTAGTGCTGGGATTACAGAGCAGGTGCCACCATGCCCAACTTGAAATTTTAAATTAGATATGGCTCATATATTCTGGGATGACTGCAGTGTTATGGAAAATACACCCTAAGAGCTGTTCCTTTTCTCTTCTGATGGACCAGAAATGGTACCATTGCCCACTGTGATCCCTGGGGCCTGTCCTGACTCCTACCACCATCAGCCTTTGGGGACAGAAGGCAGGTCTCCCTCCGCTCTCTTAGTCCCCGAGAGCCAGGGGGAGGTAACGATGTGGGGAGGCAGCCATCCGTCTCCTCTGACAGTCCTGACAGGGCAGCACAGGCGAGGCACAGCCCCCAAACCCTGAGGCACTGCCACAAGACCCCTGCCCTGACTGCCAACCTCCTATGATTCAGGTGGTCTCGGCAAGGGCCCTCGGCTGGTCCCCTGAGACCTGGGATTCCGGCACTCAGCAGGACACGGAGCATGTACATGCCTGGGTCAAACATGTCTCTAACAGTCACAGGTCACAAACACCACGGAGAAGCCGGGAGTCAGTGTAAGAAGGCCTTGCAGCTTTTCTCACTCGGTCTCAGTCCACCATTGGTATTATTATTAATATTTTTTTTTATGCAGTGCCAGGGACAAAGCACACTCTTCAAGTGCTCTACCACTGCACACCCCACGCAGTGTTCGTCCCCCAGGCCCTTCCTGCAGGGAGCCCCAGGTAAAAGAGCCCACTGGCTCCCAGGCCCCTCATATGCCCTTCCTCACCCCTCCTGCTCCGCTGACCTCGGTCCCCTCTGCAGAGCCCAACAGGCCCATCGCGGTGTCACCCTGGACAGGATTCGCCCCTGAGCCCCACCTGCGTGGCCTTGCTTCTGGCTTGCTACACATCGCTGCTCACATGGAAGGGGTGTCAGCAAGTCACTAAGTCTTTTGTCCCAAGTACTTCTAACCCCTCCCACTTAGACTGGGAAAGGCCACGTTGTGTGCCCTGGCATGGTTCCTTTGGGTCCTGACTCCCTCACCAGAGGTCTACTTACCTCCCAGTCGTGACACCTGGGTCCTCCTCTAAGTCATCAGCCAGCAGCCAGCTAGTTTCCTCTCCCACTTCCCTGGCCAGCATTTCAAGCCTACACTCAGCCCTCCATCCTCATCCACTTGGCCGCTGGTACCATTTGTCACTGTCTGTCATTGCTCACTTGGTGTCCAAGTTGTCCTCTTCTCTTGGCCCCATCTCTGGTCAGGACTTCTCAGCTCCCCGCTTTCTAACCTTGCAAGGCCCACGTCTAGTTGGCAACTGGTTGGGTGCCCTGCCTTCGCCAGTCCTCCTGGAGGAGGTGCCCACTGAGAGCAAGTGGACTCTCTGCATGAAGAAGGCCTCCCCCATGTTCTCCTGCCCCTCCATGGCCGAAGGGCAGGGCACCCCATTAGCCCCATCTCCAGGCCATAGCTGCCCCACATCTGGATCTAGACTTCCGCTCTGGGAATCACAACTTCACCATCTTTAAGAATAGAAATTCCTTCCAGAAGAATTGAAAACATCATACCACGGTGCTAAATGTGCACCAGTGTTTACAGCAGCACAATTTGGAATAGCTAAATCTCGGAAACGGCCCAAATGCCCATCAACCATGGAATGGATAAAAAAGATGTGGTATTTTTATACAATAGAGTATTACTCAGCTATAAAGAAGAATAAACTTGAGGCTTTAATAGGTAAATGGATGTGACTTGAGACCATACTCACAAGTGAAATAAATCAGACTCGCATGTATAAATATCATATTGTCTCCCTAGTGTAAAAAACTGAAAAAGTACATAAGATCTAAAATGTACAGCAGATATTGTGAAAGGAAAAGGGAAAGAAACTGCTCAAAAAGAAAGAACAACTGGGATAGGGGAAAGGAAAAAATAAAGAAGGGAAAAGATATATATATATATATATATATATATATATATATATACATACATATATATGTATATATATACACACACACACACACACACAAAGATAGATAACTGTACTACTAATCTCTGTTAGTTCACCCAAAAGAACAGTTTGTGCTTTCATTGTTTGATTGTTTGATCATTTTTTCATGCCTGTATCTTGTAGTGTGAACAACTATTTTGAAGATAACAATACGCAATGTATTAACCAATGTTCATTTCCTATTATTTTGTTCTGAAATTCTATACTATCATTTTTAATCTTTTTTTAGTTTAAAAAGAAGAACAGAAGTTCCTTGAAGGCAAAACCCTGGCCTACAGGCCTGTGCAGAGGCTGGGCAGGCACAGTCATTTACAGCAAGTCATTTGATTCCTACCCCCAGCCTCTGCCCCATACACACCTCTGTCCTGGCTCCCAGGGTTTGGCCTGGGAAAATGTTAAGTTGCTGAGAGTCCATCCCGGTACTCTAGTCCTGCGTGTCTAATAATAGATCTAATCATCTAAGTACAATGTCTTATTTTTAAAGCTAGTCAATGCTGAGTGTTTAAACCACTGATAGGGTCCCATGTTGATCACAGAGGGCCCTAAATATGTTGGAGGAGCTAACAAGTGTCACGGGGACCCTCTCTGCATTGCCCACACTGTCTACTGGTAATGATTTCCTGGGACCCTCGGGGCCACCTCTTTATTCCCACCCTGAAGGCTGAAGACCCAGGCCCAGCTGGAAGGGGATGTGAGCCCTGGCTACCCAGATGCTGCCCATTTCTGCTCCCCATGCCAGCCAAATGTGTCCCAAGAGTCACCACATCTGTCTCCCAACTTGTTGACCAGTCATTCTAGTAATAGTCATTTCATAATTTGATTTAAAAAATGACACAAAACAAGGAAAATGAGACATGACTGTGAAAAGAGGTTTCCTTTTTTTTTTTTTTTCCTTAAAAATGCAAGCCGAATGTTTTGGAAGAGCTTGGTGATAGCTAACCGCTGAAGAAATTGAGTTAGGCAGAGGGCAGAGAGGCAGAGCTGCAGGTGGGCAAGAGGTCCAACCTGAAGCTTTTGCTCCATGACAAAAAAATAAACCAAGCTGGAACCAAAGGATCCAACATGCCATGGGTTGCTTTATGCAAGAGCATCACGGCTCAGGGATCAGCAGGGTGTGTGCCGAGGGAGGCCTCACCGCATGTCAAAGCTGGCACATGCAGGCACCTCTGTGATCTCCAATTAAAATGAAATAGTTACACTGGGTAGGTTTTAATTTTACAGGATCTTGCCCCACCCCCTTTTTGAGACACTGCGGGTTGGACCCAGGGCCTGGCGCTTGCTAAGCAAGCACTTTACCACTGAGCTACACACCCAGTCCCCTGGCCCCCTTGCCAAGCAGCCAATAGCAGGCCTCAGCGGTGCTGGACAGGAGGCCTTTGCTGTGCGGACCATGAAGGCCCACTGCAAAAGTCTGCTCACTCACCAGCCTCCGTTGCTGGTGGATTATCATCGACCTCCCCCAGAGGACTGTGAAGATTAACTGGGATCGGAACAGGCTTAGCAAAGTGACAGGACTCGGAGGCACTCACTTCTCTGTCCTGCAAGTTGCACTGCCGCCCACACCAGAGTCTCACAGCCAACTAGTGCCTCCCCCTCCTCCCCAGGCCTCTGGCAGCCATCACTGGAATCCTGTCCAGTCCTCTCCTCAGACTCTCCTGACTGTCCTCAGACTCCATCCCCAAGCTCCTGTTCCATCCCCTGAGGTATGTCCCCACCAGGTCCCATCCCTTCTGCTCCCACCCCACCCCAGAATCCAGCCACCTCCAACAGCAAGGAGAATGTTCAAAAAATATGAGTCTGATCACATCACTCCTTTGCTTAAAACTCTTTATTAACTTCAAAACGCCTTCATGTAGCAGAGAAGACACACACACACACACACACACACACACACACACAGAGCACTCCAGCTGCACAGCCACCTCTCTCAGTGTACTCTGCTCCCCTCCTGCCACAGGACCTTTGTACACACTGTCCATGCCACTTAGCAGTCCCTGCCCATTCTCTATCCAGTTAATTCTTACTCTGTACTTCCCTGCTTCAATGCCATATTCTCGGAAATGCTTTCCCTTTCACTTACGCCAAATACATAGACATGGATGCCTCTTCCCAGCACCCCAGCAGGCTAGGCATTATTGCAGGCACTGAAAATACAGCACTGAACAAGATGAGACCAACATAATCTCTGTTCTCAAACCTTATACCCCGTGGGTGGGGATGCGGCTCCATGGTAAAACACTAACTTAGGATTCAATTCCAGGACCACGAAAAACAATTATAACCCAGTGGGGAAGAATGATAACAATTAATGAAATAAACACTAGTGTCATATAGTAGTCATAAAAATGTCTGATCAAAATGATTCATTTTATGATTATAAGAAATAAATTATGATAAAACAATATCCGGGAAAAAAATTTAAAAAGACAATACATAGAAGGCTTGTATCTATCCAGTGACCGTTGGAACTTTGTTCTAAAAGAGATGTTCTTATCTGTTTGGATCATTTTAAAAATACGACCTGTTCCCCCAAGAAATAAGGAAGAATGGCATTGCTTATGGGAATGCACACTCACAGGCGTATTCGAAGATGACACCTCACAACAGGCTCTGCTCCCGTCTGCTGGACATACAAAGATAGGACAGTTTCGAAACACTGCTCTCTCTCTCTCTCTTGTTCACACAAAGACACAGACACAAGAGGCCAGAGTGGATGCAGCCCCTGCACCCATCTTGGCACCCTCTGTTCCCCACCCACCAAAACCTAATCCTCAAAGTATGGCTGCTGAGGGTGGCAAGTCACCCTGCTCCCAAGATGCCCTCATTCAGATGATGATCAGTGGGCAGGTGACAACCAGAGGCCCTGAATTCCGCACCCACTCCTAACAGTCACTCGGCAGCCTAAACCCTGGCAGAGGCTGAGGTTAAATTTAAAAAGTGAGATCAAGGCACCTTGTAATTTTGTGGTCATTCTGTACCCTGACCTCCACTCGATCCCCGAGCCACAAGCCCAGTGTCACACGCAGTGTTGTCCCCTCCTGGCACAGACCGGCCACTGGCTCTCACACATGCCCGAGCTGCCCCCCACCACCGCCCTGGCCAGCACCCACCTGCCTGATGAGGTCCCCTGGGCTCTAACATGACCCAATTCTTGGAAAGTCACATGTACACCACAGCAGGAGCTCGCCCCACGTCACACCTGATCCCACGCTCACACCCCAAACTGCACAGGCTCACACCCCCAAACCACACACTCCTACACCCACACATCCCACGAGGCCTGCAGAGCAGATCAGCCACCTGCTTCTCAGAAGATGGGAACATCTGGGGTGTGAACCCTGGTTCCCAACAATCTCCACACCCACACGCCCCACCACGGAGACCTGAGAGAGGGTGACTCACAGCACCCACACCCAAAGCCAACCATGCGGACAGAGTGGGGCTCCCACCCCCAGCCCCAGCCCAGCCTCCCAGCCACTCCATCACCTCTGCCACCTGCTGCCACTGACCAGTGACCCACAGCATGAAAGAAAATGCTGAAGCTTTGAGGACAAGGTCCTTCCTGGTGTGGCAGGACGTGTCATGGGACCTGAGGTGACATCAAGAGACTCAGGACATTAGGATCCCAGGAAGGCTGAGCCCTGGGCAGGGCCACAGTTGACTTCCTGGGGTCTGTGTGGGTCTAGCACCCTCCTCCAGGACACAGCTAGTCCTGGCATCAGTGATGGGAGGTGGGGGGCAGTGGGGCAGCCCTCAGAGGTACCTGACATTGCCATGGGACAGGAAGGGAGCAGGAGTATCACCCAACTTATAGCTGTCTCTGTGGTATCACTCTGCCAAGGGGCCCGTCAGAAGAGTCTTAGCAGAATCCCTGGAAGCCAAGAAGATGAGTCTGGTGCCCCATCCTCTGACCTGCCATCTGCACCTGAGTTCATATGGGAGAGGTGACTGTTCACACAGCCAAGGCGTGGCCAGGGTCACAGACCTCACCACAGCCCACCAGCCCAGTTGCAGGACCCCTTCCTTAAGGGCTGAGGTCAGCAGTGTGTCCTCCTGGAAGAAAGGGATACAGGTCCACCTGTGCAGCGGTGCCCAGGGGACAAGTTCAAGTGCAGCAGGGTAGGTGCAGGGTGGAGAAGGAGGGCCTGCCCGCCTGCCCGCCTGCCCGCCACCTGTCTGCCTGGTGAAAGGCAACTGCAACCCAGGGTCGAGTCCCAGAGGAGTCAGCTCTGCACCAGCACTGAGATAGGGCCCCAGAGAGCAGGAAGTGTGTTCTCTGCCCTAGAGAACTAATGAAGTCACAGCAGTGACACCCAGCACCAGAATAGCGTTTATGATTTGCTGAACCCTGTTCTCGGAGTTTATAAGTCACTTGGTCCATCAGCTAACACTCTGGACTACATACTGTTTTCACTCCTGCCTCAAAGGTAACAATGACATCTAGACCTAGCAAGGTCAGTAACTGCTCCCGGCCGGCTGTGCAGAAAAGTTCTGGCTCCAGTCTGTGACCTGACTTATTGCTTTGTCTCCCATCTGCCTCCCATTCTCTGTGGTGCAGAGGTCCCTACGTCTTCCACCCACCCACCTCTGCCTAAGCATCTGTCCTCAAATTTAGGGTGGACTCGCTGTTCACCAAAGACATGCAGAGCACATGCCCAAGCTAACCGTCACTGTGCTGGGAATGCACAGTGGTGGGGCCTGTGGCTGTGTCCTGGCCTCCAAGGAGCTCTCTTACTGCTTGGTGACATCTTTCAGGCACATTTTAGATGTCATCTAAAAGGAGACAATCCTAGAGGCAGAATAGGTACAAAGCACTCCAGACCTAGGGTTGGGCAGGAAACTGGTGAGCTTTGGTGAACAAGAAGGGGAGAAAACATTTGCAGATCATATATCTGATATAAAGAACTCCTGAAATTCAAACAGAAAAAATAACCCAATTCAAAAATGGGCCAAGGACTCAATTAGAGATTTCTGCAAAGAAGATATGCAAGTGGTCAATAAGTGCAGGGAAAGATTTTCAGCACAGTGGAGCCATTAGGGAAAAGCAAGTCAGACACCAGAGTGACATTAGCTTGACTACTACTCAAAATCCAACAAGGAACTAGGGTTGGTGAGGAGGCACAGACTGTGACACAGCATAGCCACTGTGGGGAACAGTGAGGCGATTCCTTAATATGTTCAACCTACAATCATCATCTACCCAGCAATTGCATCTCCGAGTGGATATGCACCCCAAATAATGGAAAGCAGGGTCTCAAAGAGATATGTGAACATTTATGTCTCTAGTACCATTGTTCATGGCTGCAAAAGAGGTCGAGGTGACCCAGTTGCCTGTGGAGGGATGCATGGGTGAGCAAAAGCAAAGAATCCATGCACAAAAAAGTGCTCAGCTTTAAGAAGCAAGGAAATTCTGACCCAGGCAGCTACAACAATAAACCTGGACCTTACACGGCAGGAAATCAGCTCCTCACAGAACGACAAATATTGTATGATTCCCCAGATGTGGGGAAGATTCGTCAAAATCATAGACAAAGCGGCGCTGCCAGCGGCTGGAGGAGGGTGAGGGAGTTTGAATTTAACGGGCACAGAGTTTTGATTTTGCAAGATGCCGGGTTTGGGAGATGGATGGCGTGTTGGTTGCACAACACAAATGTGCTTAATGTCGCTGGAACTGTTCGTCCAGCCTTGGTTGTGTCGGCAAATTTCATTCTGCGTATTTTACCACAAGAAATGAGAATTTTAAAAAGCAAGGGGCCAAAATGTAACCCAAAAGCCAGCCAGGCTGGGAGGAGAAAGTTCCCCAAGGAGGGTATAGAACAGAGGCAAGGAAGAAGGCCACACAAAGTGAGTCCAGGGGATGCGAGGACAGAGCTGACCTCGGCCACGGAGGCCAGCGGAGGAGGTGTCTCCTTGCCGCCTGAGGGCTCAGTCTCCTCATCTGTCTAGTGGGAGCAATAAATCCTGCTCTGCCAAGCCCAGAAGAACCCAAGTGCTGCTTCCAATATGGGAGGAGAGGCAATGGGCATGTGGCATTTTGAGATGGTGGTGACCTGTAAAAGACCACTGTCGGGAATCTGGGAGCCTTTAGATCTGAGTCCCTGAAATCAAACCAAGATATCCGTCTGGCCAGAGGGGAGGGATGCATTCTTCTCGAGGCGAGGGTCGATCTTCCCACAGCTGCTTCACCAGGAGTCTCATCTTGCCCATTCCTCTGCCCCCTCCGGGCCTGCAGGGCCCCTGCCCTGTCTAGGAAGCCCTGGGGCTACAGGGGGGCCGCTGCCAAGCTAAGACAGAGCCCAAGGCAGTGGCCGATTCCAGCCTAGCAGAGCTCGGGTACTAGGCTCTCACTGGAGGGAGAGGAGGGGTGTGGACAGCCAGACAGGTGAACACACGACTTTGCTATAACCCTGAGCAGGTTTGCATCTCCTTCTCCCCGCCCCCCGCCCATGCCAACGCCAAGCAAGTACAGAAGCTTTTGGAGCTTCCGTCCTACCCTGGCAAAAAGGGGGTGATATTTGTACCCTGCCCCCGGAACACACAAAGAAGACTCTTGCTGTCCTTCGTATTTGTCACCCTGCTTGCTGTCCAAGGCTAGGAGGGGACAGTGATGGAAGACGAGGTTGGAACAGAAGGTGCTGGGTATCTTTAGAGACTGGTGGGTGGGTGTATGGGGGCAGGAAGAAGGTCCTGCACCACCCAAGCCTGGCTTCCTGTGCTTCCTGATTGTATTCCATCCCTGTATGGCTGGAACAGCGCCCCCTATGGTCGGACCCTGAGTCTGCTCTGGTTTTTGGTTTTTGGTTTTTGGTTTTTGGTTTTTGGGTTTTTTTTTCCTCTCTCTGATTTTTTTTTCCTCTCTCTGATCATGGATGGAGGTCCAGTCAGCTGGGGTAGCACCTAGGGAAGCTAGATTTTACCCTCCCTCAGCTTGCAGGTCCCCAGCTGTGTTCCATTAAAGACACAGGTCCTTCACCGCCTATGGCCAATCAGGGGAGCCTTGGGGAGAAGGTGCCTGCAAAGAAGGTACGTTCAGAGGAAGGACATCCAGCCAGGATTCCCCCTCTGTCACTGCCTCGCAACTATCCACCCTTCCATCCTCACGCAAGGACTTCTGGGCCTCTTACTGAGCCACCAGGTAATCATTAACCACAGGAGAGGTGCTGGCCCTTTAAGGCTGCCCTGGGAAGAGACGACAAAATCACCCCATTGTACTTTGTGCCCCAGGGCTGGATGGTGGGCAAACAGGCCTAGGAGCTAGGAGGGAGGTCCCCACCACCATCCTGTAGCCAGGAAGCTCCGCCCCTTCCCAGAACCCTGCCTTCCCTGCTCAGCCTGCCAGGGCAGAGTGGGCACTTGCTGGGCACGCAGGCTCCTGGCACCCTCCCGCCACAAGGCCTCCTCTGCCGGTAGTTAGGCTCTGCCAATACCCTGCCTCACTGGAGTAAGTGTCTCCCTCCAGGCCATGCATCCCACGCCCATCTGCCACTGTGTAAGAAGGGGACCCGGTAAGGACCACACCAGCTGTGCCCAGTGACCAGCCAGGGCAGAAGGTGCTGACTCAGGAAGAAGGTGGTGGCCGGGCACAGGTAGGGGGAGGGGTCTGTGGAGACAGCGCAGGCCAGGGCCCCGGGGCTTCCTGGCGTCTCAGCGCCTTTCTGAGCCTAGGGTGGTTGCATGGAGGCCATGGGCCCCTCAGGCCAGCTTGCACTGTGACTCTGCTGCCTTGGTTATAGGTGACAGAGCAGGGGTGATGGCACTAGGTTGACCACCCTGGCCCTGTACCCAGTAGCCAGGACCCCAGGTGGGCCATAGGCACTTGAATCCAAGACCTTCACACTGAGCAACACCCTCAGTCCTTTTTGTTCTGAGACAGGGTCTTGCCAAGGCACTAAATTGCCCATGCTAGGCTGGAACTTATGATCTTCCTGTCTCAGCCTCCCAAAATGCTGGGGTCATGGGAGCGTGCCACCACTCCCAGCTCAAATATCCTACCGACACCTATGGCTGAACAGGGATCTTGGAAGGGGCTGAGATGCTGGCATGCCACATCGGGGATACTTTCTCTGCCCTATCTTTGGCTCCAGGGCCCAGGAGCTGCTCTGGTCAGTACCCTACCTCCACCTCCCCCTGTGTGGTGACCTGGCCAGGGACTGCACCACCTCCAACCCAGAACCAGAGACTGCACTGCCCCTGGCACAACAAAGGCATGTGGCCAATGCTGTAGTCCAGGTCGAGGCTGGGTAAGTGAGTGGCCACACTCACCCTCGCTCTCCCACCAAGCCATGGGCAAGCTCAAGGCCTGCCTTAGCTCAGGTCCCACAGGTCATTGAGTCCAGGGCATCCGTGCAGAGCGTGCAGAGCACTGGGGACCACATCAGAGGCTCATGTGGGAGAATCAGACCTCACAGCCTCTGCCCTTGGTGGTGGTCGACTGCCCCCAGCCATATGAAGCCATCTGAGAGCAACGTAAGGACAAGTCAGGACAGGATGGACAGACAAAGGTAGGAATGGAACGATGGGAGGAGAGGGTGGAAGTAATCCCAGCAGTCTTCCTGGAGAAGGTGAGCTCTGAATTATAGACCTACCCATCCACACGTCCATGCTTCCATCCACACAATCAAGAGAACACAATGGTAAATAAACTACCCTTCCACTGATGGCCGGCAGCATTGCTGGATGGTCAGCACCTAAACTTGGTGCCAGCACAGTCAGAGAGGAGGCCTGGTAGACATGGAGCCTGCATGCCAGAAACTGGGGGAGCAAGGAGCATCCCCAGAGGTTTGTCTTGAAGACCTGGGGGAGTCTTTGCTTCTAGGGAGCAGGAGCTACAGATGAAGAGCGGGCAGGAGGGACCTTGGTAAAGCCTCAGGGGCTTGGCAGATAAACTCAGCTAATGGTGACCTGTTGTTTTTCCAGGTTCTTGGTGACCTCACCTTTGACCAACAATTTCCTGGCACTGGCTCAGTCTGCCAAGGGGGGGAGTGGGGGAGGAAGAGGAGGGTAAACAGCAGGTGAGGGGCAAAGGTAGCACTGACAGGCAAGGGGCACATTCCAAAAAGTCTCCCCAGTCGGAGGCCGGCAGCAGAGCCCAAAGTCCGACCAGGCGCTCACACCTGTCTTCCAGCTGCAGAAAATGCTGCAAATACCAACTATCCACAGGACAGAGGTGCCTCCCCTTCCCAGCCCGCAGCCCAGGGGCCCTGTGCGCAGGAGCCCTGGTCAGGCTGAAAAGAGCTGAGCATTCCCCAGTGTAGACTTGCCACCACCTCTGTCTCCTCCAGGTCACTCACCCCTCTGGGCGATACTCCTCCTTGAGCAGTCCAAGCGTCCGGGAGAAAAGCAAAGCCTGGCTGAGTCACCACCTTCTGGCACAAAAGCCCTGAGGGCTCTCAGCCAGCAGCCACTATCCTGGCTCTGTCTGCCACTCAGAGCCACCAGACCTCCACCTTGCCATGTGTACAACAGAGGTGCACACAGGGGTGTTTGCACAGGACTTCGAAAAGGGGATAATGTCTTTAACTCTTTTGAGAAGATGCCTAGTGGAGGAATAATTGGGTTGGATGAAATCTCTAGTTTTACATTTTTGCCTTGGAAGCAGTCTGTGTCCATCAACAGATGACCAGATAAAGGAAGTGTGGTATTTATACACAGTGGAGTACTACTCTCCCATAAAGAAGGATAGATTGAGTCATTTGTAGGAAAATGGATTCACCTTGAGACCATAATGAGAGGTGAAATAAATCAGACACATAAGCTTTGTTATTACTTCGTTATCATTTCTCTTATATAAGAACCCAAAACCAAAATAAAGAGCAAAACAAAAGGACCCAGGGTGATAGATTTTTGCAAATGGGAAGGGGACCAAGAGATGGAGCAGGGAGAAGATCCATGCACCAACTTCCCACAGTGAAAATCATCATTATCCATCATAAACATGCACGAGTAAAAATAAATACATAAAGATAACGTATGTGAAATAACATTAAGCATGATTACTAGAGATCATTTAAACCCCTAGTTTACTAAGGGAATGAAGATTCAGGAATGACATGAACAGGGCTGGGGTTAGGTGCTCCATCTCCCCATCTTCCTGTTCCTTTTCTTAGCTCAGCCTGGCCTCCTGAATATTGGTTCCCAAACTCAGGAGTGGAGAGGCGGTCCCTTGGTGAATCTGAGAAAAGCAAAGGGCTTTTCTCCCTACCACCAAAATTCACTTGGACACCCATAGGCCATGCAGGCTATAAATTGGATGGGGTTAAGGGGTTGCTCTGTGACAGAGCAGAAAGAAGCTATCACATTTTAAGGTCATGTGCCCCAATGTCATGTGACCCCCACTCCACCTGTTCAACACTCTCCCCTTCCCACCATCCTCTCCCCACCCACAGCTTCCTCCTGACCCGGTGAGCTCCATTCTGGTCTTTGAAAGTTTAAGGAGTCCTGGAGCCCATCTGTCCAAGCCTCTTCATCTTCAGAGGCGGCTGTAAGCAGCCCGGTGGGCCGGTTTGCTTGAAGTCTCCCAGTTAACAGGACAGGAGCTAAGCTACGCCAATGCATTTGGTTCCTTACAACTGCGCTGAGGCCTACTGTGTACTGGGGCCCTGCTAGGAGGGGAGGGGCCACTGAGAACAACCAGGCTGGAACTGGATTGGTCACGTGTGTCGAAAATCCTTGGAATGAAAGTGTGAACAGGGTTGCTGAGCTCCTAATTGTGAAAGAGACGTTGCAAAATCTCTACAAGTTCAGCAAAGGCAGAGTCGGACCACTCATTCATTCATTCATTCATTCATTTGACAAATATTTAGTGAACCCCCAGCATCAGGTATGGAGCAAACAGTCAAGACAATCACCCAGCTTGCCTGAAATCCTTGAGAGACTCTGAACAAATAAATAGAATTTAGCTAGAGAGGAAAAAAAAAAGTAGAGCAAATCAAAAGGGCAGCTGGTGATTGACTGGGTGGTGGCACTTACTCTAAGGGAGGGAGGTGCTCAAGAGGCCTCTGGAGGAAGTGATATTCAAACTGAGTCCTGCAAGTAAGGAGGAGGCATCCTTGCAAATGCACAGAGGCATGAGGTTCCAGAAAGAGGCCACGGACAGAGCAAAGCCCCTGCAAAGACCTGAGTTGTCTGACTGAAGGAAAGGTGAGATCATCACAAACCCCTGGGGAAGCTGAAATGACAGTGGGCAGAGCTGACTGGGCATAGAGGCAGGAGACAGGGGCCACTTCATGGAAGGGAAGCCACAGGAAGTGTGTTGGCATGATAGTTTGTCCCAGTTACTGGCAGGAACAAGAATCAGAGAGCCCAGAGAGGGGCAGGGACACCACAGCACCCAGGCCCAGGGGCGGGAAGAGGAACACAAAGGTTGGAAGCCGTCATGAAGCTGGACAGCCTCAGGGATGGCTGGTGGCTTTGCATGTGGGGGACATAGCATGAGAGGAATCCAAGACAAATGCCAGGCTTTGGCCTCAAGCTATGGAGGGCATGGTAATGTCATTTATGGATCCAGGTTTGCAAGAGAAACCAAGCCTCACAATTTCTCCATCCGGAAAAAAGCCCAAAATCCCTTGCTCCCGAAACCTGTTCTACCCAAATAGACTATAAATCGCTGTGTTCATTTGACAACAAGAGATAAAACCACTTAAAAAATTCAAAGGATGCCTTGACCATGAGTGGGGGAGCCAGGGACTAAAAATGGCCAAAATGTGCAGAAGTCTATCCACTGCAAGTACAAATTTCCTAAGTGCTTTCCTCTGGGAGTTTGACGCCATGCCTGTGGCAGCTGGCCAAGCCTCCTCCCGGGCCAGAGCAGGGCGGTGTGGCCAGGAGAGAGGGCCACCAGTTGCCTGTCACCAGCTATAGTTCTCTAACTTCTGCTCTCTGTCCTCCCCCTTTGAGCTATGTGGACAGTGGCCGAGGGATTTTTGGTGTGGCTCTTTTTCACAAATCCTTTTTATTGCGGACGAAAAAGTGCCAGCAGACATCAAAAGCAAAGCCACATTGTCAGCCCACAAATCGGGGCCCTGGATCCCCAGTAGGTGCTCCTAGGGGTCCTTAAGGTAGAAAGTGGCTCTAAGCCTCCACCCAGCATCTTAGCACTGATACAGAGGGGGACACGCCAGGTTGCTGCCTTTGGGGACCTGAGTGGAGGAAAGCCACCATCTTTCCTAGCTCTGTGCCCACCATGGACAGAGCAGCTCTCCTGGGACTCTCACACCAGGTAAGTCAGTCGTACCCTGGGAGCTGACACGCATAGGGGACAGGAAAGAGAGAGAAGATCTCTGGCCACAGTAACGGGCACCACGTATCCTGCAGCACGCCAAGCATGCACGATATGCTGGGTGCTGGTCCGGGAGTCACAGTACCTCAGGGAACAGGCCAGACATCTGCTGCGCAGAACTGAAATTCCAGCAGAGCAGGCAGACAATGCACATAATAAACGCATCTGGCAAAGTGGAAACACGAGAAAGTGATGTGGTTAGAAAAAGAGATGAGATAGTGCAGACTGTGCAGGATGGAAAGCGCGGGAAGGACGTCGCCCTTTCCAGGAGGATACCTGGGCGTGGCTTCACCGAGGTGACGCATGCGCAGACTTAACCATGAAAGAGAGGGTCTTTAGGATATCGGGATGGGATACTTCAGAGGCTGTGCAAAGCACACACTTGCTGCTCCAGGAAAGGCATCTTGTCAGACCCGGAAGGCAACTGTAAGGACTTCGTGAGGAAAACCACATACCACTTTGGAGGACCCAAATGGACTCTGCCCTCTCCCAAGGAAAAGGAGTTAGAAGAAGTGACGAGTGGGAGGAGCAGCTTTAGGGGATGAGGTCAAGAGGTCACCCTGAGCTGGGGGCTGAGGGGCGCCTTGGACATCTTCCCCTCACCTCATACCCGCCTTGGACTCCCTCACCTCATACCCGGTCTTCTCCTCGCCTGTCTCCACAGAGGCGAAAGCCAAGCAAGTGCCCTGGCTCCCCAGAGCTCTTCAGGCGCTGCCACAGGAGGCAGGCGGCAGATTACAGTGTCTGCCTGGGCTCACCCTGTAATCAGGTGACAAGCAGGTGGCTAGGACCCTGGGGCGGGACCTGCTATCCTCAGCCGACCCCTCCCCACCCCCACCCAAGGACAAAGGGGAGGAAAGGGTGTCTTAGGGGCCCTGAAAGGGAAGAGCTAGAGGGGAACCCACGGTGCTAAGGATGCCTGAAGCCCTGCGAGGTCGCCCTGCTGCTCCAGGACCCAGAGTGAGGCCTGAACACAGGACCTTGCCATCCACGTCCCTTCCAGTCCAGTCTGCATTCCAGCAGCAGGGCAAGTGTTTACAGACCTGCCTGGGGACAGGGCCAGGGCTACCCAAGACTAGTGCTATCTTATGGACCAAGGCAGGGCAGCCACAGACTGGAGCGGTTCATTGTCTTGGGCCAGTGAAGATGAGTAAAGCCTAGCAAGCCAGCACCAGGCTCAGCAGGAAGGCTCCAAGTTGGCCTCCTGGGTCACCTGTGTCCAGGAACAGAACCGGCTCCCTTTGGCCATCACGTGCCATGTGTAGCATGGCCTCCAGCACCTGAGTCACCTGTGACTCACCGCCCTCTGCCCTTGGTCCAAGAGGAATGGGCATGTGTACTCAACCCTGCACAGGGTGAGGCTGGTCTGATGTCCCCGGGACAGGCCTGTTCCTCTGCCCTCTGCCCCACACTGAGGAGCAGGGGTAGCCAGACATCTCCCAGAGGATGCTCCAAAACACGAGCCACTCCAAGGTCCCCCCACAACTGGCACCCTGGGCATACATGCAAATACATGCTGCCCGAGTGTGTGCCAGGGACCCTATACCCCAACTATCCAAGCCTAGGGCACTGATAGGCTCTGTAGACCCACACTGCACCCCATCCCTCTTCCAGCCCTCTCTGTGCCTGTTTCCTTCTCTGACCTGGGACTTATGAGTCTCCAGCATTCTTTCCAGCTCTAATCTGAGGAGAAGCTTTAACACACTGTCCACACTGGTTGGTCCATAGGGACCTAAGCTCAGCGGTGCCAGAAGGAGCCCTTGACCTGGACCCTGTGATGATTCTCTACTGCTGGCCATAGCAGGGCCATGCAGGGATGGACAGCAAGACTCCAAAACAGAGCCCCCGGAAGCTGCCACACTGGGGGAAGACCAAGATATACAGCCACAGGGCTCCCAAGGACAGGGTCATGCGGGGGGCTCCCTTCCAGGAGGGGTTAAGGCCCCACCCCCACCCAGCGTGCAGGGCAGAGTGGAAGCAGGGAGCAGCCTGTTTCCCCACTCGACCTGAGTACTGGTTTCCCAATCCAGTGTGATTGCTGTGGACACCACCGGGCTTTGAGGCCAGGAGTTTCTCCCTCCCCCAAGGGGCCAGCAGAGGCAGAAAAACTGGGACCCCAGGGGACTCCAGGGAGCAGGTACTCTGCCGGGGGCTCCTACACACTTAGCACCCAATTCCCTCTCTTATTCAAAGATGGGTGGTTCTGGGTGTGTGCTGCTGGCTTCATGGTCCACAAAGGCCACAAAACGCAGTGCAGAATCTCTGCCCGGAGTCAGCAGCCAGAGAGGCTGCCATTGCACAGACAGGGACACTGTGCCCATAGAAGAGCCTGAGGTTGCAGCTGACCAGGGACAGAGTCCCAGAGACACTCAGGGATCTCGGCTCCCAGGGATGCGTTTCCACTGTGAGATTCTGGCTGCCACAGAAAGAGGTGTTGGGGGACCTTCACAGGACCATTGGGAAGGGGGCAGTGCTCACTGGCCATGGGCTCTCCTGGGCTCCCCGGGGCACAGGGATGACTGTCATAGCTGGCCCACGATCACCGTCAGTCTTAGGGGTCAGTGCCCAGGTCTCAGGGTGGGAGGAAGGGAAGAGGTCGCCCCTACAGTGTCTACACAGGGACCTCGCTGGAAGGCAACAAGGAGGGAGGGGCATCCGAGACCCTGAGAAGCTACCTCCAAGGAAGGGTCAGGTGCCACACCCCCCAGGGGGAGGGGGAGGGGTAAGTAGGGCAGGGCCGGAAGGGCCCTCAAGGTGGACAGACAAGGCTGGACCACATCTCGGGGGACGAGGCTAGGCAAGACTGAAGACTGTGGGCCCCAGTGCCCTGCATGCAGCTCACTGAGGAGAGAAGTCACCCCCTTTTCTTCTCCTGCATTTGGAGGGATGAAAACTTCTCGAATGCTGAGTCATTTCCCGCGCCTAGGTCAGCCTCCAAGAACGAGCACAGAGCGGCGGCCCCCACACGCTAAGGAGCACAGAGAGGACAAAGAACCTGGTCCTGCCCTGTCACAGAAAGACAGCCAAGGTCTTCATCTTCACTCATTCACTCATTCAGTCATTCAACCAATGCTACATTTATTGAGTGCCTCCCCCCAACACACACACCTTGCTCGTAGTGTTGGTGATCCAGCCTGGGTTCTCACACGTGCTGGGCAAGCACTGTCACTGAGCTGCCCTCCCAGCCCTACCAAACCCCCTCTTAAGAGCCATCGCTTTCTGTTCATTATCTAATTTTACCCATATCACACTTGAAAGGAGGTCCTACCATGCCCATATTACAGTTCAAGACCATGAGGCCCTTGGCCACAGAGCCAGGAAATTATTGATGTCAAAAGCAGAGGAGAGGACAGTGTGACCCTTTCACACGCAGAGCCCGGGAATAGAAATCAGGCGCCTGTGTTGCAGATGTTGGCTGAGATTCAAGAAGGTAACTGTGTCTTAAGATACAGTTTAGAAGCTGTCAGGTCGGGGCTGTGTTTGGGAATTTTGGAGCTGGGGCCCAGAAGTAGCAACCGGGATTTGAACCTAGGCAGTCAGAAGTGACCCACGGATGTTACTGGCGCTGCGCTGCCAGAGAGAGGGCTATTAATATCCATGAGGTGTTTATAGTGAGCGGTCAGCGTTCCCAGGGCGATCTGGGATCACGGGACCTCAGCCAGCTCAGCCCTCACCCGCAGTTCCGTGGGGGCTCGCCAGGAAGCTGGTTTCCCACTGGGCCTCAACCCAGCAGGCTCCCAGAGCCCTTACCCAACTCAGCAGCTGCCCCACGACTGGGGCCTGGTGACCTCTGTCACACTGGAGTGTTGGTGGCCATGTGCTCATATGGAATAAGGTCCAACTCAGGTATCCCGAGGGGAAGAGGACACCTTGGCTGGGGGGAATGTGGGGCAGGCTTCCCACCAGCCAGGCCTCAGGGTCTTGAGGCCCAGGAAGAAGTTGATCCAGGGCCAGACCCAAGATTCTAAACTGGACCCATCAGAAGTCTCAGCAGGACACACAATGGCCCAAATTGGACTCTTCAGTAGCCCTGGCAGGGCGTCTGAGGAGAGGTCACTGTGGGCTTCACAAGCTACTGCCCCACCTCCTAGGGGACTTCACACCCCAGGATGGCTGGACTGGCTGCAAATGGGAGGGTGGGAGCAGGGAGGCTCAAGCTTCCCCCTGGAAGTCCCAGGAGCTGGTTACTTGGGGTTCTCAGACCTCAGAGTGGGCAAGAGGAGCTTCACAAGATTGGTACATGTTGGCATCTGCCCCACTTGGAGCCAGAGTGAGGGACAGCAGGGGAATTGTGGAGAAATGCTAGGCCAGGCTGGGGAGCCATGTGTGGCTCATGACAGATGGAGGAGGGCCCCATGGGGCCTAGAACCATAAGCAAGTGCCACGAAGGTGTGCCTTCCAGAGCTGGGTCCCGTCCTCATGGGCATCGGAGAGTCCTTCCCCCTCAGACTAGAAGTTCTATAAGGGCTGAGGGCAAGGCCACCTCCCCTTGGCACTGGGGGCTCCCCAAGGGCAGAGCTCACACGCCCCTCACAGAGCAACAAACTCTCTGGAGCCTTTGACAATCTTTTTGTCATTCCATCCCCGGGAGACAAGGCTGGACTTGCTCCCACCCGCGCCTCCACACGGGCCATTCCTGGAGGTCACTGTTCCATCCCTGCCACTTTGCTTGTCCAGAGTCACCCTTCCATCCCCTTCCGTCCCTGCACATACTCCACCGAGCCCTGCCCAGGGCCTGGAATCTGCCATTCCCTGCCCTGCCCTCCTGTCCCTACATCCTGGTGGATGACATCCTGAGTGCAGCTGAATGATCTCTGAAGCCACCTGGCAGGCCTTGCAATGGTCAATGCATCTAGCCTCCAGCTCTAGGTGGCAGATGCCAAAGCTACCTTGTATGTGAGGAACCATCCTTCACCAAGGCACAGCATTCATGCCAGGGCTCCAGTAAGTGTGGGGTGATGGGAAGGAACAGGAAATAAAAGGACCCCACAGCCTTGCCTTGTGAATCCCTCGGGCCACTCTCCCTGGCCGTTCTTCCCATCCCCTGCTCTCTCCCCCTCACGCTGTAGGTGAGACCCACTCGCTCTTGAAAAGTCATGCACTTTGCTCACTCTAGAGTTTGCACAATGCTGTCCTAGCCCCACTGGGTCTTCCCAGCAGAGCCACCAAGCAGACTCCTGCTCTCTGATCCTCTTAGGAACACATCCATCCAGTCTGGAACCTCCCTCCACAAACCTTGGGCCTTTATACACATCTGCAAAGCCTATGGATGAGAGAAAAAAAAAATCCGCAGGAGGCAGCTGCTTAACTGGATGGCTCAGCTATTTATTACTGCTGCTATTCCTGCTGCATAACAAACACGCCAAATCTTAGAGCTCTAACCACAGCAGCCTTTGCTCACAGCTCTGTAAATCGGGGCAGAGGTGATTTCTCTCTACCTTACCTATTGGCTGGTAGAGTGGCTCTCTGGGGACCAGGTAATCCAGTGCCGTCCATCACATGTCCAGGGCTTCAGCTTGGGGTGAATGAAACAGCTGGGGGCTGACTGAGTCTGTTTGTCTATCTGCCTGTCTGTCTGTCTGGATCTCTTTCTCTCTAGCAAGATAGTTGGACTTCCTTATAGCATGGCATCAAGAGGGCAAAAACAGAAGCTACGATGCTTCTTAAGTTCTGACAGCTCCAGAGTCTCTTCTGCCACCTTCTTCAGCAAAGCAAGTCATAAGTCTAGCCAGGCTCAGAGGAGGAAGCCAGGCTCCCCTTTGTACCGGGAGGAGTGGCACGTGGACAAGGGACCAAAAGAATCATTGGCAGCCAGATTGGCACACAGCCACCATGATAGTCCTAACCTGCACAATGGAGCCAGAGTGACCAAGTTCTACAGGACTCTGCTGGCCTGGGAGGGCCATGACCAAGGAGGTAGGTCCTTGGGACAAAGAGAAGGAGCCTCAGGGAGAACAGGGGTGACGAAGGGTGGGCCATGAGCCTGGATGGGGGCTTCTCTAGGCCTTGAAAGACCCTCAGGAAGGCCCTGAGGTGGGGGACCTGCGTGAGTCTGATACAACTAGGGTGTGACATTTTCATCTCCTTCTTTTCTCTGTGGTCTGTTTCAAGACTACCCTCAGAGGCTGCATGTCGCAATCTCTTGCAGACCTAGCCTGCCCTGCCTTGCCTTACCCAGCTCAGGAAAGTCGGATTTCAGCCCTGGGCTTGGGCATCCTCCCCCTGTCCCACTTTCTTCTGCCTGTTTGCCTCAGTCTAGACAACTCATTCTTACTTGTTAATGTCCTGCCCTAGCCTGGGGCAGCTGTGGCGTGGGCCTGGAAAGAGCACTAGAATTGGAGTCGGGAAAGCTGGTTAAAATTCCAGCTGGGCCATGCACTCATTTTGCGTCACTTTTGACCAGTTATTCACCCTCTCTGGGACTCCCACTTCTCATCCACAGAGCAACAATAAATGTTAAACCCCATCTCCAGCCCCGTCTCCTGGCACTTGACAAAAAGACCCTTTTGCTCTCCAACCACACCAGTCAACTCTGCATTGACTTCCAGCAGGGCCTTGCTCAAGTCTCCACTTGTCCAGTACACTAGCCACCAACCTCTGCTGACATCGCCAAAGAAATCCTGTACCGTCTCAGCTCCAGGCTGCAGTTTTGACATTAACCATCCAGCAAATGTTTACTGAACATGTACTATACTGCAGGCTGTTCTAGGAGCTGCAGACGCAGTGAACAAAATAAGACACAAATCTCTGCTCGGGGTGCTGCTCATTGTCTAGTAGGGGAGATAGACAAAAGGTGTAGTTCACCTCTGTTTTGTGAGCTACGTAGTCCAAAGTGGTTACCACCAGCCATGGGCAGACATCAAGATTTCAAAATGCACCACCATTTGGGAGACATAGTATGCAAAAAATTCACACCAAATTTGAGAATGAAGTGCTAACAAAAAGTACAATGTCTCCTTAATCATTTTCTTATGGACTAAATGTTAAAATATTTTAGCTATGTTAGAATTGAATAAACTATAATATTAGCGTTTGTCTGTTTCTTTTTTACCTGTTAAGAGTTGGGCTCCTAAGGAAATTTTAAATGGCGCATACATGGGCCGGAGGTGTGGCTCGGTGGTACAGCATGTCCTTAGCATGTGTGAGGACCTGAGTTCCATCCCCAGCATCACAAGAAGATACAAAAGCAAATACATTGTATTTGTGGTGCACACTATATTTCTGTTGGCCAGCACCGTCATTGAAGGGGTTAGAAGGTGGTATGTTATGGTTTATATCTCTATGTCTCCCTAAAGCCTCATGGGCTCATAGGCGGGGCTTTGCAGGGTGACTGTATCACAGGGATGTGATAATCATTAATGGATTTGTCCACTGTATTTAGCTATAAACTATTGGGTTTATAGCTAGATGTGGTGTTGGGAAGTGAAGCCTGGTTAGAGGAGGTGGGCCACTGGGGGGATGGTTTTGCAGGCTCTATCTCCCTCCTCCTCCCTCAATCTCTTCCTGCTGCCAAGCCAGGGGCTGTTTCTCGTTTGCCAGGCCTCTCTGCTATGCTGCCCTGCCTTGGAGCCAGCCAACTATGGACTGAAACCTCTAAAACCTGTCAGTCAAAATAAATGTTTCCTCCTTTAAGTTGGTGTCAAGTAGAAGGTAACTGAAGACATGCTCCCTAGGGCAGCATATGGATTCAGGGTCTGCAGCACGGGGCTGGTGTGACGGGATTGAGTGGGAGAGCAGTGCTTCCCACATGGAGCTGTTTAAAAGGACCTGTCCTCACTACATGACTGGAGGTCTGCCCCATCACCCACAGCACCATGGCACGCTCAGGACATCTCCCAAGTCTGCAACAGCCAGGAGCCAGCACCAGCCCAGTATTTATCCAAACCCTTCCGTGCTCTGCAGGAATAAAGGAAGGCCAGCCGGAGGATGTGGAAGCACTGATCATCTATGCTGAGGACACAGATGCCACCTTCCAGGGACCAGCACAGGAAAGATGGCTTCGTATAGCAAGAAGGGTGGACAGGGGCCCATCACCAGTGACCAGAGCAATAGGTCTTTCTTCCACCCAGGGAACTCAACACATATCCTGCAAAACCGAATTAACCCTGGAGTCACAGTCCCCAGTGGGATCCCCTTCCCACTCCCAGCTGCCTGTTACAAGACAACCATGTAGCTGAACACAGCCCTCCAGTCTATGAGGACATGGCTGGTTCCTTCCTCGACCAGTTTGACCCGCTACAAAGGCTCGTGGCCTCGAAGGACTACTGTCCCAATCCATCCATTTCCAGAACAACCCACCTTCCGTATCAAGACATGGGCAGATGGGATCCCCCAGAACCAGCAAGGCCAGAAGGGAAGGACTCAAGGCCCCAGCATCAGGTGGGTCAACCCTTATCCCACAAACTGAGACCTCTTCCCAGACCTCAGACAACACCAGGTCCCCATGGGAGGAGCGAGGGGCACAGGAAGTCTGCAGAAGGAGACCAAGAGGAGCTTTGAGATCAGAATTAAATTCTTTAATACAAAATGCTTTTTTTTTTAAGATATAGCTGTATTTCTTTGTTGTTGTTTAAAAATAAATATGTACTACGGAATATCCCGAAAAAACTGCACTAGAGACAAAAGACGTGATGTTAATATCTTTTCCCCCCACAATTATTACGGATAAACAGTAGCACCAATAAATAAATGATAACAAATATTAAAATTAAAAAAGGAGAGAGATTTAGTATGTAGAATTCTCTATTTTTTCGTTTTGTTTTTTACATATAAAAAACAGAATAGCAATGTCTATTTTATCAGAATCACATATATACATAAACATATATATATATGTATATATATATACACACAAACACAAGTTGCCAAATATATATATAGTTGTAGATGTATATTGAAACCTTATTTCAAAGGAATGTGTGGTGGGGAGCCAGGGGAATGGGGAAGGCAGAACTGAGTGTTAGCAAATTAAATACCTGTTTGGGACAAACCAGTGACTGTCGCCAAGCAGGGAAGAGATTGGAAATACGGATTTTTATACACAAAAACCAGTACAAATAAGAAAGCGAGAAAGAGGGACAGATACATCTCATAAATAGTTGAAATTAAATATTAACCAAGAATACTGAAAAAAAAAAACCCTACTCTTTAATTAAATTAACTGTTTTAATTTCTAATTAAAAAGAGATATTAAATAAGTACCGTATATAAAACATTTTCTCTTTTCTGTCTCCATGGTGGGCATATGGATCCTGCCCTTCTCTCTGTGCCTCGGGGAGGGGCGGGGAGGGAAGTAGGGGGAGGGAAGGGGACAGAAGGGACAACCACTCACACACAGCCAGGTCTCCTGGGGGACAGAACTAGTGGTTTCAATGGTCTGAGGACTCAATGCCCTCCTGGGCTGCACGAGGGGAGGAGGGGAGGGAGAGGATGAGGAGCCCCGGGACAGCCATCACCCGGCGCTTCATCTACCACTGTCCCTCTCCTTCACGAGGACACCCGTCCAAGGCCTCCTGGATGACCGGGAAGCAGGTGAGCTCAGGTGAAGGCTGCCAGGCTCCAACTCCTCCAGGTAGCACGTGGCAGGGATCCGCAAGCCTTCCATGTCCTGAGGCTTCTGACTCCTGTCTGAGCCTGGGTCCTCATCCCTGTACCTGTCATCTGTCTCTGTCCGTGTGACCAGGGTGAAGGCCCGGGGAAGCCAGGGCTGGGTTTGTCGGTGTTCCCAGAAGCAAGCCAGATTTGCCCCCCGTGCCCTGGCTTTGCACGCTCCCGGGCAGGGGAGAGGACCCTGGCCTCCCTAGAAGGGACAAAGCGGTCTTGCCAGGGTCTTTCACCCTATCCTCTTCCCTGTCACGTTCTGGGAGGGACATTCTCCTCCCAACTCAAGTCCACAGCAGTCAAATACATCCAGTGAAGACACCAATAACATTAGCAAAGTTAATTTAAAAAAAGAATATATATATTTTATATATATAAAATATATATATTTATTTTTATATATATATAATATATATATATAAATGTATGTATGTGGGTGGGTGTGTCTACAGGAATCCCAGAAATAAAACTCTCTAATCTTCCGGGCTCGGCGATTTAGCAGCAAGAAAAATAAAAATGACGAATCCAATTCCAAGAGGGACCATGCTTGGTCACCCGCCTGGGAATGCTTCTGCCGGAGCCTCGCCCTCCGGACCCAAAGTGCTCTGCGCAGTCTCCTCCTCCTTCATTTCAGGTTTCTGGATTAAGGACTGTTCTGTCGAAGTGATGGTGTGTGGCGGCAGCGTGGTGAGTCTCGGTCGTTCTGCATCCATCTTCCCTGGCAAGAGGTCTGCTTCCCGAAACCCCGAGGGAGGCTCCTTCCTCCAGCCTGGCTCACCGCCTCGGCTTGTCACATCTAAGGGGACAACAGACAAAGGCTGAGGGTTAGGCCAGTAGAGAAGGCCTAGTGGTGAGGCAAGGAGCCTCCCATGCCTGGGGAGTCTGGGTTCCCTGTTACCCCTAACACAGCAGGAGCAGAGGACAGGGGAGGTCAGTCCTGGGATGGACACCCAGCCCCACCCTCATGGAGCCATGGTGCAAGCAGGGACCGAGGTGAGACAAAACAAGACACAGGGACACCTCACAAAGCAATGAATGGACACGTGCCAGAGGACAGCCCTGAGGTGACACTGCAAAGCTGATGGGTGAGAGTGGAGAAAGTTAACCAGAAAAGAGTCCTTCCGGAGAAAGGGTTTCTGTCCGTCTCCAGGGACCGGTTCAGCAAGAGAGGGGCAGAGGCAGGGAGAATGGGCAGCCAGCAAACAGAGGGCTACCCAGAGGACATGAGGTCCCCAGGGGCCTGGGCTGTAGGAGGGTGACAGAAAATCTCTCCTGAGCTGGCTGGCAGCTGCAGGCCAGGCCCCACTGCCTGTTCTTCCCAGCAATGTTCACCATAGGCCGGGAGAGACAGGTCGACGGCTTTGCTATTCCTGCTGGAGCACAGGGGACATCAGACACCTTTTTATCATACCCTTGCCACCAGCTGATGGTCTTTTACCCTCTATTGTGGGAACCTAAGCTCCCAGCTAGGGAGCTGAAATCCCCACACAGCAAGCTGGGGTATAGGAGTCAGTGACCTCACATATCCCCTTGTGGAATAGCTACCATAGAAACCCTAAGTACCAAGCTCCTCGTCTCCCCTGGGACCCTTGGGGAGTTGAGCCCCTGTCCACAGTGAGGCAGAGGCTGCGCTCAGCACTAGTGCACACTTCCTGTCCCCACACAGCTCCAGGACAGACAGAAGCCACACCAAAACACAGCCTAATCCCCACGTCCCCTAAATACACACAAGTCACAAAAACATAGGCTGGGGGCGGGGCAGCAGATCCAAGAGCCTCAGTCCTGGGATTGCTGGGTGCCCACCTCCATCTGGACCAACCCATAAAAGCCTTCTCCTTGGAGGCTCCCCTTAAGCAAGGCCACAAGTGGTACTAAGAATGCTACCGTCACAGCCCTCACCCATACAGTGTTCACACACGCACTTGGCACTGCCTTGGTCCCCACATGGACAAAGGACCGAGGTACAGACCCTTGGGGGTCCCAAAGGAAGCAAGCCAGGCCTGGGCTTCCGAGTCCATGGTCTAATGCCAGGTCCCATCCTGGGATGCCTGGAAACATGCAGGGTTGTCACTCTGATTGGAACAGGATGGGGGATAGCTAAGGTTCTTGATGCTAAACGCTTCGTGTATGTAGAACTAAGACAGAACCCTGTGCTCAGGAGCCCCAATCTGGAGGAAGGGTCTCCATCCCTGCCCTCAGGGAAGCCTGGGGCTGAGAAGCAGGCCGTGTAGACATCGGAGGGCAGCATGAGGCCACTTGCAGACACCGGCAAGGGCTGCACCTCGGTGTCAGCACAGATGGAGGTCAGAACGTCAGCACCAACAGCTACCACCAGCGGCAGGACCACAGGACACAACACACAGCTTGCGTCCATACCACATGAAGCCACACCACATAGACCCTGACCAGCTTCCCCATGCAGGCAGCCAGGGTGACCTCAGAGCAGGCCTCCCAGGCCATGCCAGTGCCCACAGCCCTGTCCAAAGGGCCTGGCGGGCAGAGAAGGGGGCAGTGGCCAGGCAGGCAGGAGAAGCTGGGCAAGCAGCTAGTAGGCGCATGTGCACGCACACGCGCTCTCTGTCTCCCTCCAATGCCCCTCTGACTCACTGCCCACCCTCTGGCGACCAACCTGCAGGTACGTTCGTTTAACTCAAGCTGCCTCGCCTTGCAACGCGAGTCTGTGTTTCTGCAGGAGCATTTACACGTCTGCGGATCTTGTACAAACAAATGCTTTCTCCGCTCTGAGCAAGGCCCACAGGGACTGCAAAAAGGCAAAAGGAAAGACATCTAAGCTAGAGCGTCAGCAGAGAGAGAGGAAAAACCCATGCAACACCCCTGACGCATGGCAGCGGTCCCCCAGCTGGCATGTGGCCTCCACATCCTTCCACACCCTGGAAGGAGCAGAGCACAGCAGAAGACAGAGAGCAAGGAAAGAGGCGGCACTGGCTAGGATGCCTGCCCCAGAAGAGCAGGGCATGAGTGGGCAGAGCACGCAGGGAGTGGACGGCCATGCAGGGCGCATCTTGGGCCACAGGGCCCCAACTGCTGCCGTCCCCAAAAGGGCACACCTTGACTCTTCTGCCCATTGGGAGTGGCAATCGAAGGCACACGAGATCACCTGGGACACAATTTTGTGCCAAGCAAGGTTCACACCCAGGCCCCTCCAGCAAAGGTGGGCAACCCGGAGCAGGGTGAGAGGCCCAGTCAGAGGCACTGTGCATGTCCGCTGTGGGACAGCAGAGATGCCCTAGGGAGACTCCGGGTACGCTGGGCCGTGCTACAGTGCCATTCCCCTCCAAAGGCCCCAAGTCCATGAGGAGCTAAGATACTGCTACCAGATGAGAAGGGGCCATGGCACAGGGCTCAATGCACCCAAATTCTTCCTCCTGCCCACAGTAAGCTACCTCCCACCATGACACCCCTTCCTGTGTCCCCTACCCACCCACTCAGCTTCCAGATGTGCAGAGAAGCCCAGGGGCAGAAACCACCTGGGCGCGCGGGACCCAGTGCCCCATACCAACACAGGCCCACTGCCACCAGCACCCAGTGGGTGAGAGAAAGCCTGTGTGTGCCCAGCCAAGCCAGAATCCCCTCCCAGAATCTTCAGGCCCTCGCAGTCCACCCACCTACCCCAACCCTGGGCCCACAATGCCACCACCAGTTTATCCATTGGTGCCCATTAGTGCAGTGAGAGTGAAAGAGAGAGAGACACTGGGGCAAGGGGGGCAGAACCGGGGGTGGGGGGCTCCAGGGAAAGAGTCGGGGGACAGGAAAGGATGCGGGGAGGCTCCGGGAAGTAGCAGCGGCACCAGCGCGCACACGCTCTGGGATTTATACCGGGATTTCTTGCGCTTTCGTTTTTGCCCCTTTCCCTTTCCTCGAACTGATTTTCTGGAAAATAAAAAGAGACAGACAGAGAGAGCACAAGACTAGGAGGGGAAAGGACAGGCAGAGGGGACAACGGAAATAAAGCCTCACTGAAGACATGAATGGCACCCCAGCTCCACCTGCTCCTCGGTTGGTCACCATGTGGTGGCCACGCAACCCACAGCAAAGCTTTGGGTAGAAAGTGAGCTTGGGGAGGGCCCAGGGCTCCATCTCCTGTCACACCTGATCCTAGAACCCTGTCCCAGTCTGACCCTGAAGGTCAGGGCCTGTAAAAGGATAGAGACCAGGTGGGAGGCGCATTTCCAGACCGGAGTCCCTCCAGGGGAGCAGCTACCTTGGAAGCTGGCCTCAAACCCAGCACGGCCTCAACCCGGACTGGGGACATGGGACTGGGCTCATCTCAGAAGGCAGGGGTAGCAGGGACCACAGGGGCTGGGGCCGGCAGTGCTTGGCAGGAAGTCTCCCCAGCCTGCACCCTAAGGCAAGCCCCACTCTCTCCCCATGGGCAAAGCAGGCACGTGAGGGAGGAGCAAGGGGACAGGCTACAGCCTGCTGCCCTCAGGGAACCAGAACTCTCCAGGAAAACACACCTCAGCATGGCTGCCTGCTCAGGGGAAGAGGGAAAGGGGACAGGAGAGTGTGCTGGAAGGACAGAGGAGGAGGGTTTCTCTGTGTCCATCTGTCTGTCTGTCTCTCTCTCTCAACCTATCCTCCTACACAGTTACTCTTCAAGTCACAGCAACCCTGGAAGCTGGGACTGTGGGAAGAGGCAGGGGTGGAAGCTTGGGGACTTGGAGCCCCAGAGCGGCAAGGCAGACAGGACGGGGAGGCAGGGCACAGTACTCTCTCTCAGTCTCTCCTTCCCTGCATTTGGCCACCAGCTGCCCACCAGGGCTGGAGGTCACTACTCCCAGAACAAGCTCCCCACACCATCCTGCCCCACAATGAAGAGAAGAAACCCTCAGAAAATGGCCAACACGTGACCCTCCTCACCCCATCCTGACCAAGAGGGTCATGCCTACTGCCCGCCCCACATCCCACAGGAGGGCACACACCAAGATCCCCAAACTGCACCACCAAAGTTGCCCCAAAAGAGGCCACTTCCTCTGACACACAGAAATTGGTCTCTCCGCCACCCACTCCCTCTGCCCACCATGGTTGCCCTATAGCAAGCCAGGGAGCCAGTGTCATACTGTCCCCTGAAACACAGAAACAGCAGAAGTGGCCAGGAGCAGCCTGCAGACCAGAAGGCATCGACCCTCCCAGGGGGCACATCAGGCTCTGGGGAGGGCTGTCTCACTAACCTGACAGCCATAAGCCCCCAGCTGGCTCTGATCCACAGCTACGACCACAGGTCCCTGGGAGACCAACACCCTGACCCCACAAGACCATCGGAGCCCCTGAGAGAGAAGGCCAAAGCCCCAAACCAGGATGACAGCCAAGAAGAGGAGACGGGCTAAAGTCATAGCCACTTACTTTTCTTGCCTCGCTTTTTCTTTCTTTGGTCTGCAATGGGTAGAGAAAGAGAAGAAAATAAAACAAGGATTAAGATGAAGCTGGTAATAACTACTAAAGTGAATCCAACACTGTGTGCACGACGTAGCAACATGTTTCTGATCCTTTGACATGTTCTAGTAACTCATCTAATCCATCCAATAATGAGGTACAATCAGTCACTGTGCCCATTTAACAGATCCGGGAACTGACACACCCAAGTTAATGGCCCACAGTCACCACGGTAGAGGTGATAGCACTGAGCCCAGCCCAGCCTCACCTGCATTCACATTTGCTGTGCTGGAGGAAACTCATCTCCCCGATGTGCTGCCCCTGGTGGGGTTTGATCCGCATGATCTACAGGAAGGAAGCAGACCACAGGTCAGTGACCCAGCCAGCCATACCCAGATGGGACACCAGGGCTCCTGTCACTCAGTGCCCAGGGGTTCTAAGAGCAGGGATGGGCAGTGGAGGCCGGGGACCAGGGCTCTAGCAGAAGAGAGCCAAGGCCACCGGGCTCCCCCCACTCTGCTGGCCTTAAGGAGCCTCTGCTCCTCTTGAGGGAGGCGTGGCTGCAAGGGTTGGCCAGGCTGGGAATTCGGGTCGTGGTTCTTACCATCCCCTCCCCTTCCCTCCTGTCACCCTGGCTAGGCTCACCCTGACCCCTCCCTGAGAGCTGCCCGCTCCATCTCAGAATTCCCTTCACTCTCACCCTGTCTGGGCCGAGATGTGCCTGTTACCAGACAGCACCCAAACACTGGCTTTTGACTCTTCTCAGTCCAGGCCCTGCCAGCTTCCCAAACACCCCCACCCTGTCCCCCTACACCCCAACAACGGAGGCCTTAGGATCTCTCCAGGGAGGAGGAGAGGGGCTCATCCTGAACCCAGGGGCAAAGGTCAGGCAGGAGGCAAGGTGGCTGGGCTTCATAGGAAATGCAGGTATCTTCTTTCCAAAGCAGCTAAGAGCCCCCGCATACCTCCCCGCCCCAGCCCAACACGCAGCAGGGGCTGGGCAGGGCGAGTCAAGCTCCTCCTACCCAGAATGTTCCAGGAAATGGCCCAGTCCCCTGCTGCAAAGTCTAACACCCCTCCCTGGCCCCCAGCCCCACTCCCACAGGGGCCCACCTGCATGGTGATGTTGAACTCCTCAGTGGGCACGCACTCCAGACTCTCGTCGTTACAGCAGCCCCCACACCGCATCAGGGGCACACAGGACGGCTTGAAGATGTACTCGATCTCATCGGGGTACTCCTGGAAGATGTCCACCAGCGTCTCGATCGGACGGCAATAGCTACGCTTGTAGACATCCATGAACTTCACCACTACAGGGAGGGGGTGACACATGAGCCCAGGGCATGACAAACAAGGTGGCCAGCCCCTATCTCCATAGATCATAGATCACACGAGCTGTCAACACCCAGGGAAGATGGCCTGTCACATCTGATCCCTGCCTCACTGTGACGGCCCAGTGAATTCAGTGAGTGGGGGTGCACCTGTTGGGAGCACCCTAAGGCTCACCTGCCGGGAAGGACAGCCACCTTTGTCAGCCTGGTCCCTGTTTTCCCACAAGCTCCCACAGTCTCAGCACCAATCCAGCCAGCAACATTTTACAGCCGGCACTGCACAGGGGTACACAGGTGTCATCTCTCATAAGCTCCTCCCATACCGGCTATCAAATGCCACTGAAGCCCCACTCTACAATGGGGGCTGAGGGTACAGAGAGGCTCCACTGCTTGCAAGTGGCACAGCTAGAAAGAGCTCTGATGCCCAAGCCTTCCCAAGCCTATGTCAGGTATGGTACTATGAAAGCTCCTTCCCCCAGGCCAGTCCCCTCCCCAGATGAGGGCTGAGAAGGTATCAGCAGGTGGCAGTGGGCGGGCACTCAGTGCAGGCCCTGCCAGCTACCGATAGCCCCGCCCAAGAGGGCAAACCGCTTGCATCATGGAAAAAACAGTGCTGCCCCCGGCTGCCGCAGAGCATTTCTAGAAGCCAATCTGGAGGGAGACCAGGGAGAAGACAGTTTCCCAGGCTGACCGCAGTGCCTGAGGTGCACTGGAGCATGAAGGGGTAATTCTGGGCCACTGGGGCGGGGCCCTGAGAATAAATACACGTAAGACGACTGTGACTTGTGGCGCCGTCTGCCACCCTCCAGCACACCCCACCACCACCGCCACTCCATCCTCAGCCTGTTCTGAGACGAGTGAGGTGAGTTCAGCAATGCAGGAGGGAAGAAATGGCCTGGCCAACGGGGAGACCAGGCTCCAGGCGTGACTCTGTGTGACCTTGGGCCAGTCCTACCCCTCTCTGGGCCTCTGCCTCTGCTCACGTGTCTGAGTGGATCAGCCTGACCATTAAAAAGACACAGAACCAGAGGCTGAAACATGAGGGTTTCTCTCCTATGTCCAGTCCTGAAAACAACTGGTCTCTTCTCATTCTGGGTGACAGGGTGGCGCTTCACCACAGCATTGAGTGCCCACCCCAGAGACTACTGCACCAACCCCAGCCCTTACTCTGCTTCCCAACAGTGAAGGAAGATGAGACCCAGAGATACAGTGAAATAAGCCGGGTGGGGGCCACCTGGAGAGTTGACAAGGTGCCTTGAGAAGGCCACAAGTGTGAAAAACGCAAAGGGAGGGGGAGCCTGAGCCAGTCCCCCAGCTCCCCAAGGGCTCTATGCCTCCTGCAGGCAGCTAATGGGCACAAAATGCCTCTCCACCCCAACAGGTTAAGGTAAAGCATAATCAAAAATGAGTAATTGGACCTGAGCTCTGAAAAACTCATTTTTTAAAGCCAAGTCTATAGTGAACCAGAGGATTCATCCTGAATTTTTGAACTTAGCCCTCACCATGGTCCAAGTCCAGGTGGCCCAGGATTGGCGTTTAACCCAGAATGGACAGAAGACCTGACTCGGGCAACTAGGCTGGTGCTAAAGGCACAAAACCCTCAGAATCCTCAAAGCCAGATATGGTGAGGGGGTGACCCCCACCAGAAAGCCCCACAGCCCAGCCACAAGGACACCATGCTCCCTCACACAGGGCGTGTGGACGCACACACTCCAACACCGGGCTTCCGTGGTTTTCCTTATTTATGGCAGACAGGCTTTTCTCCAGCAAACAAAGACCATTTGTCTAGCTTCTCCCAGACCACAGAGACCACTGGGAAGCCGAAGAGGGTGGGTGGTGCACTGGGAGCAGGAGCCCCGTCAGTGGCACCGGCCAGGAAGTGGCAGCAGGCCAGACCCTGGGCCAAGACAAGGGCTCCTGGGGTGGGGAAGGAGGCAGAACCCGCCAGCTACTGTGGACACGCTGGCTTTGGGTCAGGGAGACTGGGCCAGACAAAGACCCCCAGGGCCAGCCCTTCCTCAGAAGCAGGGAAAGCAGTGGTCAGGGGCCGCAGCAGAGGCCACACTCAGTGGTGGGCAAAGCCAGGGCGTCCCCAGAGAAATGGGAGGATCCCTGGGCTCCAAACCACATCGGAACAAAAGGCAAGGCGACTCAGGGTTGGGCAGGGGGCGGGGCGCCTGGGAGCCACAGCCAGCCCTCTGCTGGCCCAGGAGGGAAGTTCACAGCACCCAAAGCCATGAGCCAGAGCTTTCTCTTCCCCCAAAGGGACTCAAGCTGCAGGGGAGGTGGGAGTTCCCATCAGAAGCACTGAACATCCTTGCTCCCCTGGGGGCAGGGCTACAAAAAACACTTGCCTTCACATCTGGAGTCCCTGAACACTACCTGTCTACACTCACAGCTCCTGCTGCAAATAAAATGCTACTGGAAATAAAAGGAAAAAAGCAACAAGTCCGATTTCTAGCAGAGACTGCAATAAAGATGAGACTTCAGGAAATGGCAGGGTTAAAGCTCATGGTGCCCACCCCTCTTTCTGACTTGAACCTCGCCTTCCTGCACCCCTCCCCCCACAGATCTGCAAAGCAGGTATTGGGCCCTGGGGTAACAGAGGACCCCACCCAAAAGCCAGGGACTCACCTTCACGGGGCTTCTGCTCTCCTTCAGCCATGGGTGCTGCCTGGGACCACTGGTGACAAAACAAAAGAGCAAGGCGTTGGCATAGCATGGGTACAGAGCCTCAGAGCCCAGTTACTGCCCCTCCTCCCTCAGTGCTACCCTCCCAGCCACAGCCTCTGCCTTGTCCAAGGCACCCAAGTGGAATGGGGACCAGCCAAGGGTCCCTGCAGGCTTCAAGCATGCCCACCACCCCAGACTGCTCCAACTCTGAACCTACAGAAGTTAAACACTAACCACACGCTGGGGGGGGGGGAAGGTTTGCTCATAATGCAGGAGGTAAACACCAGAATGCTGCGCTGTCGCTGTTGCTGTCCCCATCCCCTCCCCACACTGCCCTCTTCTCATTCTCATGGGCCCCCTGATTCCCTGGTTGAAAGCTATGGGTGAGTATTAAGGTCAACTAGGAGGACAAATTTGGACTGGGGCAGGAAGAAGGACTGGGGGCGAGAAAAACAACATGGTGACCTTCTCCTGCTGACATGACAAATACCAGGGTGAGCTGGTGTTGGGGGGTGGTGCAGAGGACCGAAGGGCACCCGCCACCCTCCCCCAGCAGCGCTCTTCAGTCCCAAGAACACTGGTGTCCCCACAGGTTGTTTAGAGGGTGAAGAGCAGGGAGGAGGCCCTGCTTTGCCCTGCACTCTTCTCCCAGGAGCTGGGGTATGTTTCCAAAGCCTCTCTCACCTCCCACTCACACCTTGTTCCCTCTCCTCCTTCTCCCCTGGGCACCTTCCCTAAATACCACCAGGGAAGCCTTTCCTTCCACAGCACACTCAGCTCTAACCCTCCCCAGAAGCTGTGAAGGTCAAGGAGCCAGCCCTGCGGACCCAACGGCAGCAGGTTTCCAGCGCTTCCTAGACGTCCCGGTTCCCCCGCCCCCCCCCCGCCCCCACCTGCTCCTCTTGCTGGATACCCAGACACCCGGGCAGGGCCCACCATGTCTGCCTCTCCCATTCCCACACACCCTCAATGCAGCTGGGGGGGGGGCCCACTGGGCCCCCGGCCCTGCCCCAGAGCCAAGGTCAGAGAAGCCCCTCTCCAGGGAAGATAGCCTTTGCCAGGCTCCCATCTGGACAGCCCCCCCATGGCAGTCCCCTGGGGACCCCTGATTCTGCACCCCAGCCTTCACTCACCCTTACAACAACCCCTGACATTCTCCCTGACCTCCCCAATTCAATGAGAAAAGGGAGCAGAAACTTCAGGCCCTTCCAAAGCCAAGGGGCACAGGAGGAGTGTGCAGGGAGGGGCCAGGTGCCCTTCTCTGGGGGCCTCTGAAGGTCACACTGTGACCAGGCAGCCACTCCTCCCCCTCCTCCCCACTTGGAGGCTTGGAGGCCTGGAGCCAAGGCCTTTGTGCCAGGGTCTGAGGAACCCTGAGTGGTAGCAGGGACCCCTGCCCACTTCCTTTCTTCAGCCTCCACTCCAAGGAGACTCTAAGGCTGAGACAAGCTGGAAGGGAGGAGCTGAAGAGGACCCCTTGGGTGGCTTTGAGAAGCAAGTTGGTGAGCAAGTTTCTAGTTCCAAAAAACCACCTGCTCCAACATTGGTTTTTGCTAAGACAAAGTGTGTGTGCACGGCTGCGGGAGGTCAGGGAAAGGCACAGGAGGACAAGTCCATGCTGCCTGGGTCACAGCGGCTTCCCCCAACACCAGAAGGGTAAAGGGTTAAGTGTAGCGATGACAGTCTTGAAGCCTCCCTTTGCCGGGCCCCGTTAAACGCGGCTGTACAGATCACTGGGAACTGCAAGGTGGGAGGCAGGCACAGGTCACCAAGTCCAGACTTTAGGTAGACTTAGCACAAAGCACGGGGTGGGCTCCGGCCCACTGACTTCTGACAGTTACCATCCTTTCCCAGACTCTGAGCCAGAGAGGGTCAGAAAGGTCCTCTCGGCGGCCTTGAGAAGTGAAAATTACCAGGTTGCTGGGCTTCCCTCCACTCGCCAGAGAAAGAGGGAAACGGGGCAGGGGCTTAGGACGTTCCTGCCAGCGCAGGGCGGCGGCAGGGGCTGGGGACGACAGAAGGGGCAGGGATGGCTCCCCAGGTCCCTGGCCAGGGCTCCCTCGAGAGGTCACCTTCCTGCGGAGGCTTGGCGGGGGAGGGGCGCCACCCGCCGCCTTGGGCTTCCCTCTCCTCGGCGGCCGCGGCTCGGGAACACGAGGACGGCCAGGCCCGGGCTGATGTAATCGGTCCCGCGCCGCGCGCGCCCGGCCGGGCGGGCGGGGGAGGGCGGGCACCGCGCGGGACGCGAGCGGTGACGGGCGGGGGTGGCGCGGCGCGGGTGGCCCAGCCGGCGGGGGGTCCCCGCTGCGATCCATCCTGAAACTTTTCCCAAACTCGCAGCGAAGGCCGCAGAGACCGATGCAGTGACAGCGCACCCCCCCTGCCGCGCCCTGCCCCCCTCCGCGCGCGCTGCCCTCCCAGGTCCAAGGTCCGGGCATCCCCAGCCAGCGGGCTCTGGTCGCCGCCCGGCCGCCCGAACTCCCACCCCGGGGACCCGCGGCTGGGCACAAACTTCAGTTGTCCCGGTCGCGCCAGCCCAGCCCCCTCGCCGCCTCCCCGACTCCCGCCCTCACTGGGCGGCCTGGATCGTACGTGAGGCGACTCCGGTGGGTGGGCAGGGCCCGCGTGGGCGGCGAGACTCCGGCGCCCTCCCACTCAGCACGCGCCCCCTCCCCCTACCGTACGGCGACCGCGGGGGACGCTGTGCGCCCCGCGCCTGGGACCCGCGTGGGGTGCGAAGCATTCACGCGCGCGCGCGCGCTCGCACACCTCCAGCCAAGAGAGTGCCGGGGGGTCACGGCTGCTTACCTTGGCATGGTGGAGGTAGAGCAGCAAGGCCAGGCTCCAGTGCACCCAAGAGAGCAGAAAGTTCATGGTGTCGGAGGCCCGGCCGGGGCCGGCGCGGCGCGCGCTCGCTCTGCGGCTCGAGTTGCGGGGTGGCCCGCTCTCCCGCGCGCCTCGGCGGGCTCCGCTTCCTGCCGGGGCCTGGGGCGCGCGCGCGGCCGGGGCACTGTCTGCGCACTCGGCCGCCTCACCCGTCCATGGGCCCGGCCCCTGAGAGCCGTGCGCCCGCCGAGGCCCCTGCTCCGCCTCCGCCGCCTCCTCGCTTTCCGCCTCCCCTTGCTCCTGCGGCGGCTCCTCGCGGCCCGTGCTCGCCCTCTCGTCGGCTGTGCTCGTGTCGGCGGCCCGGGCGCGGACCACGGCTTCTTCGGGGCAAGAGCCGCCCAGAAGTTGAGCGAAAAGTTTCAGCGCGGTGCTGCGCGCCCCGACCCCCTCCACGCCGCCTCCGCGCGCGGGCTCCGGGGGGCGGATGGTGGGCGCCGGGCCGGGGGCGGTGTCGGTCTGTCGGTCCGTAGGCGCGCGGTCCCGGGAGGTCCCGCGGGCAAGGCGCTCCGCACGCCGCGTTCGGCGGTCACCCGAAAGCAGGTCACTGGCTGCACCCCGCGCCCCGCGTGGCTCCAACTGCAGCGCGCTCTCGCTCTTCCCTGACTTCTCTCCGGGGCTCTCGCCGCCTCTGTCTTCTCTCGGCTGCTTTCCAAAATCCGAAGTGATTTAGAGGAGCAAAGGAGCGATCTCCCCAAAGCGTCGACCCGATTTCAAGCGGGGAATGGGGGGCAAAAAAATAAATTAAAATGGAAACAATAGTTTTTAAAAAATGTTTTAAGGGGGAAAACAGGAGAGGGGTTAAACCCCTGAGGGAAAAGAACGAAGCTCAGATCCCAGTGTGGAGGCCCCGGCCGTTGAGTCCGCTGGCCCGTTCGCCGCGCCGCCGCCGGCTCCGTGCCCCGCACGCGGCTTCCCAGCAGCCCGGCTGCCCCAAGCCTCTGCGCTCCTGCCTCCGCCAGCCGACTGAAAAAAGGGGCTAGTTCCGCCCATTCTGAGGCCACGCCCCGGGGCAGGACCGCCTGAGCCTCTCCCCCTCCCCGCCGGCACCGCCTTCCCCCCCGGGACACGCGGCGAAGTCTGGGCCCCGAGCCCATCGCGGCGAAGGGGAAGCGCGCCCCCCACTAAGGTTCGCGCCCGAGAGTCTCCCATGCGCCCCTTGAAACGCTGCTCAGAGACACGCACGCCTGTGGGGTGAGGACAGGAAAGTGGGGTTACAGTGCGCACAGGTCCTGAGCGCGATTCCCGCTTTGCTGGGAATATTGGAGGGGGCGCAGAGAGGGCCGTGAATCTGTTGGAATCCTGGAGTGACCCCCTGGCCTCGCCCCCTGCACACACGCACACGCACACGCACGCACACGCGTCCTCGCTCACGCAGACGCGGCTTGCCCAAGTTCACGAGCTCCCAGTGGTGGCTGAGCGCCCCCTAGTGACTGCCGTCTGCACACCTCGTGGGCTCCTAAAAGGGACCCGGTTTGGGAAGCGGGTGGGAGGAGTGCGCTCCCGAACCCCCAATCTCTGACACCCCAAACTGCTGCGTGCTTGGGACTGAAATGGCCCTTTCGGTAAGAGCCCAGTACTGCGTGCAGGCGGGCCCATGTGCTTATCTGGAGCCGTTATCTGGCCTGCAGACAACAGAGGAGCCGGGCATGGGGTGAATGGGGTCTTTAGGAGTTGTCCAGGGAAGGTTCCCTGGGGAGGAGAATTTGGCAGCCAATTTGTGGCGCTGAGAACGGGAAGCTATGTGGTTCTGGGGTTAGTCAGCGACCCGGGGGGAAGAGGACCTGTTGGAGCCCACGTATGCACTGTGGAGTCTGGCAGAGCCCCTGGCAGAGGCAGCTGGGCAGACAGAGGCCCTTGTTCCTGCTTGTCACCCCCCACCCAGATGTTGCCAGGGAGCCAAAGCCAGGGGGCTGGTGGGGGCGGAGGAAGGCCAGGGCCGGAGTACTGATTCAAAGCTACCCCCAGCACTCAGGAACGTCGGCAGGCCGGCTGCCCAGAGCTCCCACCAGGCGGGGCGCCAAGACTGATGCGCCCCAGTGCTGGCTCAGCTCATCTTCGGAACAGAACTGGGTAGGTCTCTTCAGCCCCCCAACTCCGTTGGGAGCCCTCAGGAACCCCTGCTCCTCCTCCAGGTTTGCCCTCCTTTCCCTGTCCCCTCCTTTATCTCCAAGCTCCCATCTTCTCTGATGCCCCACGTCTTTCGGAAGTGCTCCCCAAGGCCCCCCACCCCACCCTTGGATATAGGACCCAGCCTGGGAAAATTCCTGGTTGGGCTTTGGCCCAGCTGCTGCTCCCAGGCTCCCCCAGGGAACCCGGTGGGGGGGGTTGGTACCTGTGGGAAGAGGGGGACCAACCAGTGTCATTGCCCACACAGATCTGGCTGGGCCAACCCGGGCTTGAGGTAGATCCAGCTAAGATGAACAAAGCAGTGATTTCCCTGCTCACCTAAAACAGTCTGGGGAAGTTACTCAGTTTCCCACCGCTCTCTTTATATGCTGCTGTGGCTTGTGGGGCTACTAGGTTACCTTCAGGGCACCCCAGTTCCACTGGAGGTGTCCAGAAGACCCCGTGAGGAAGGGGCTGGCTTCCACCACCCCACCCCAAACTTCCCGTCCCTTTTCCCCTGGGCTCTCCAGCAGCACGGACAAGCTCTTTATAGTTAGTAATGTTTATTTGCTGGCCCAGAGCCCCCTTCCCTACTGGCCTCCTCACCTGGGTACCTGCTACAAGCTGACAAGTGGGCTGTGGACGGGATTCCTATAAATTTTCTCCTCCTCTACCTCCAGCACCCAGAACTCCTCCTGCATCCCTACATGGGACCGGACAGAAACTCCAGGCATCTGTGGGTCACTCCTGTCCCTGCCTTGTATTCCTCTCACCCATCTTCTTTCTCCCTAGAGAAGAAATGGCATAAAGAGGAGGTCTCAGGTCAGAATCCCAAAGCTGGGAGGGAACAGCCATCCACGGTCATGTCACAATCCCAGCACAGCAGCTCAGCCTCAGAGCACACAGCAAGGTGTTCCAACAAGCCACTCGCAGCTCCCTCTGTGGGCTGTGGCCCAGGAACCAGGGTGATGACAGTGCAGAATTCTCAAGAGCCAGTGAGCGCTGCAACCTGGCCTACAGGCTTTGAGCAACCTGCACTAGGGTGGCCTCCCACCTCCACCCTACACTGGAGACCTGACCTGGAGGTGAGTCAGAGAAGCGGTCAGCTCTGGATCTCATGGCCTCTGGTGTGACCAGCTTTCACAAGAAGACACTCAAGTGGACCCACCAATGGTCATACTGCCACCAAATTAAAACCTCAAGTGCCTAGGTGATCAAAAAATGAAGACAGAAAATGGGCGTGGTGGCGTACTCCTGTAATCCCAGGACGTGGGAGGCTGAGGCAGGAGGATCATTGCAAGAATTTGAGACCAGCCTGGGCTACAAAGTGAGTCCAAGCCTGAATTGCATAGCGAGACCCTGTCTCAGAAAGACAGGGAAAAAAATATGAAGAAAGAGAAGCAAAACCACAGTCCTAGGACCACGTGGTGGTCCTCAAACATCCTGCATGACCAGGACTCAGTTCTGTTAAACAAGCTTCCTGGCACTCATCCTTTGTCCCCATGTCACTGCAGGGTGGAGGCCATCAGGACCATTGCCTCCCCAGAGGATCCTGTGTATTCTCAGAGCACAAAAGAGCCCAAGATCACCCCTAAATTGAGGGAGGATGGAACTAAGAGCCCCCTGGACAGAGGTCTTGCTGGGTCCTCATCTCTGGGCTGGGTGGTCACAGCCAGTGACTCTAGAGGAACTCAGAAGACACCGAGGAGGTACAAGTGTTCCAGGTGAGGGAGAAGGGGACATGGACAGGGTAGGGTGGACAGTAGTGTGAAAGGCTGCAAGGATCCAGTAGAGTCCCAGACAAAGGAAGTAGTGATGGTGCCAAGGCTTAATGGTTGTTTTTGTCCTGATGTCCAGTCACCTCCCCTGTCATCTCCACTGTTCAGGGAAGCTTTTGCCTGTGTGAGAGCCATCGATGAACAGAGTCCCTCCTGGGGAAGGAAGGAGGACACAGAGAAACTAGCTGGGGCTGGCTGTCATTCATGCATTGTCCCAAGTGGTTTTCCATGATGGAGGGAAATCCCCTTTCACTCCATCTCCTGAGCCGCTGGTACCCAGTAGGGCACTGACCTACAGAACAGGCAGCAACACTCAGCTGCTGAGTGGAAGGAAACTCCCTGTTTCTGGCCATGGGACCACCCTGGCCTGCCCATCACTAAGCATTTCTCTGTCACTAGGTCTTTGAATAGCAATAGAAAAACAGAGCAAGCCAGGAGAAGGTTGTACCTCCAGAGCCAATGTCGTAGCCTCTCATGGATTTGGAGATTTGATTGGGAGCCAAGGGAAGACAGCATGGCCTGCTGGGAAAAAAAAAAATTAAGGCAGAGGGTCCAGGAAGGGAAGGAGAAGCCAGCAAGAAAGGGAGCAGGATGGCATCCTTCTCTGGAGGGGCATAGCCCATGGACCAAGTCAGCCTATGCCTCAACTTTACAGTTGCACTAACTGAGCATTAGAATGGGCCTCAGCAGGGGCCCCCTGCCAGACATGGTATAAAACATGGACTCCACAAGCAGTTATTAAACCCAGACCTTAAGCCGTGCTTTGGGCTGGGCCCTGAGCTGTCAGGGTGGGAAGGGACCTTCTGTCTGCAGGGAACGAGAAGAATAAACTGAAACTAGGAATTCTAGGAGTAATGGGGGACACAGAGATTGCCGAGGGCCTCCTGGAGGAGGTGTCAGTTGAATGAGAACAAGGTTCGATCAACAGCCTGTGGAGTGGGGACAGGGGACAAGTGGGGTTCTGATGCTCATAGTGACTGTCCTGATGCCTCTGAAATGAAGTAGGGAATGAGGACTTCCCTGGAAACATCCCCAGCAGAGCCCTGGGGACAGGGCTGTTTCTTCAAGGCATGAGCCCCAGGCAGCCTGCCCTACCAGCTGGGATAGCAAGTCTTAGTCTAGGAATTTAAACAACCTGGCTCTGGAAGCAGGTCTCACTGTACACTCAGCACTGCTGCTGTTTGCCCCAGGAGAGAGGGGAGGACATAGGACACCAGCATGTATGCGACAAGCACAGAGCCACTCAGCAGAAATTGTACCCTCCCTGTTCCCACCAGGTACCCAGAGCCTCCTGCCTGCCAGCCATAGACATAGGTAGAGAACTAGGAAGAGCACTGGACAGAAGTCCCGGGGCAGCTGTGTGCTGTGTGGTCCTGGCCTCTCTGTGCCCCTCTCTGAACCTCGATTCTCCTAGTACAGTTCAAGGTTTCTAAGCTCCAAGGCTCTGTGAGGAGATAATAACTCTGTCTAACACTGCAGCAGGGTGTGATATGAAATGTCACATCCTCTATAGGACTGTGGATTTGAAAACCTCTTTTTTCCCTTTTGTTTTTGGTTTTTTTGAGACCGGGTCTCCCTGTGTAGTGGGGCTGGCCTTAAAACTCACTATGTAGCTCAGGCTGGCCTCCAATTCATGATGATCTTCCTGCCTCAGCCTCCTGAGTGCTGAGATTACAAGCATGCACTCTACACACCCAGCTCTTAAAAGCCTCTTGAACTCAAAGAAGTCTGGTGCCAATGATGACAGCCAGGGCCCAGCACTGAGGGATAGAGGAGAAATGCCCCAAACCCTTTCTGTTACCCGCCAGCCAGGATTTCTGTCCTTTTTTAAGACATTGCTTGTGAACAGTTACTGTGAACACCTCAACCCCGCACCCCAACCTCTTACCCCTATATCAGGTATTAGAAAAAGCCACACGGGCACAGGCTGGACTCAAGCCTTGCTTCACTCTCTCCCTCTCGCTATGAGACTTTGAAAGAGTCACTGTGTCCACCTGAGCCTCTGTTTCCTATCTGTAAAATGGGGCAGTCATGATGCTTACCTGGCAGGGTTGTGGGGAGCAAGATGATGATAAGAATTCAAAGCAACCTCCTGGCCTAAAAGGCTACTGCTTCCTTCCCTTTCTCCTGTCCTTACCACCCCACTAGAGCGCAAACTCTTAGAGAACCCAAACCCACTATCATCCGCTAAAGCAAACAGGAAGGACTGGGGAAAGGGCTGACCACCCCTCCACAGTAAAAGAAAAAAAAGAAAGGCAAAAATCTCACAACACATGCCAAAGATGACTAGGGGCGGGGCTGTGTTGGCTTGGTTCCTGCGTTAGTCTCTCTTTGGAGTAACTCTGTCACCAGGTTGTCATTGAGTTGGCTGCAATATGGGTTCTTTCAGGGAAGTCAGGAAAACAAGAAGCTGGGACCAAAGATGCCCCGAACAGTGAGATCCCCGCCCACCCGGAGGCTTCAGAGCTGGAAGCTTGACTTGTGACCTGGGCCCCCCAGGACAGTTCACAGAGTCAAAGCTAGATAAAGGTCACCACGCCATCCTGCCTGCCTTCCCAATCCCAGAAGTACAGGGTGGGGTGTGGGGAATAGGGAGACCTCCCTTCGACTTCCAGAACCTTCCTGGCCTAACGGTCTGGAGATAATCATGAAGCAATTAGTCAGAGGATATCTGTGTCCAGGAGAACTGCAGATGGCTTCCCCCAGAGCCTCAGGGTCCTGGAAGATGGGGGTGGGCATGACAGACACAGCACCAGGCTTTATCTGCTTTCTCAGTGGACTTTTGCTTGAATATCATTGGAAGAAAAGGCTCTGCTGCTAAAGAAGCCTGGAAACCCCTACCCTGGCCCAGAGGTGGCTAAAGCCATAGGACATAAAGAGGCAAGACAGGCAGGGTTTCCCCGACTCCCCGTGGGCACTGCCCCCACCCACTGAGTTTGACAGCCAAAATATCTCACACTCACACACATAGCACAATGCACATGGAGCTGGGGGCATGCAGTAAGCCAGCCACAAACCCCTCCGTGTCTGCATTGCAGGGAGGCCCACCCATCTCGTACCCCTTACAGCACTGGAGTCTCAGCTCAGACCTGTGGGATTAATAGGCCACACATATGTACACACATGCACAAGCCCACAACAGAGCCCAGAGAGGAGAGGAGCGGCCCAGAAATCTGCTGCCCCAGGCAAGGTGACTTGGGTCACAGCATGACCACTCCTAAATCACCTGCAAAGCCCCTCAAATGAACACAGGCTGTCTCCAGAGCCCAGGCAGGGAGTCAGGGTGCCTATGTCCTGCAGCTGCTTCACGTGGGACCTGGAGCAGGCACAGCCCCTCTCTGGCCACAGTATCCTCCTGCCTAGACCACGGGCTGGAACCTCAGGCACTGGCTATAGGGCAGAAGGAGAAAGCAGCTGAGGAAGGGTGACACTGGGGATGTAGTGGCTGGGGCTGACCAGCTAAGGCACATGAGGAGGATCAGGAGCCACAGCCCCGGGTCACCTTGAAAGGGGTCGTAAAGATTCCTTTGGATGTGGGTGGGCAGAGACAAACAACCTCTTCTCTCATTGTGAGACCAACAGCTTGAGTTTACCAATGGCCTCCAAGCAGAACAGCAGGTCCTGCAGCAAGAAAGGTTTAAGTCAGATAAGCGCAGACCTACCGCACTCATCTCTCTGGGGGGATTTGGGGGAAGATAGCACAGGATGTTTACCTAGACACTTCCAGGCCCATTCCTGGACTGACTGAAATGCCAGGGAATCAGCAAAGGAAAGGGAGACTAAGAGAAGGCAAGATAGGGTGTTACTCCCTACATATCCCTTGGGGAAAGGGGGCAGGCGGGGAGCCCTCACCTCTGAGGTAGGGTACAGAGGGAAGGTTGTATCAGGGTGGTGGTAGGAAGTCTGCTTCCCCTCTGTCCCCTTTCCCCTTGCTGCCACCAGATAAAGAGAAGGATGAGCCTGAGAATGGGGTCACGTGCCCTCCTCAGTGGAATAAGGGGTCATCTGAGCAGGGAGGTCAGTGACCTTGGGGGGAGGGGGAGCAGACTGGGTGTTATACAAATTAGTTCATGCATATTCATTATTAGGAGGCTGAGTCTGCCCCACCCACTCCCTTCCAAGACATCTAAATTCCAAGACCCAACCTGCAGTCCAGAAAGGTTAAGTGACTCCCCAATCTCTGCACGTGCTCCATTACCCACCAGGCTCTCCACAGCACCATGCTACTTGTATGTTTTCCCTCGATTCCCCCTGCCAGAGGCTGAAGATTCCCCCCCACCATTGTCTTCCAGGTTCTGTCCACACCCACCTCAGGCGTCTTCCTTGGGGTCACGGCTCACTCCTCATACTTTCTCCCCTTCTGCCCCAAAGCTCCAGAGATTCATGGCTTGCAGGTTGGAGCCATACCCTACCTACTCCTCCAGGGAAGGGGAGAAGAGGTTGCTGCTAATGTCCTTGGGGACACTATATAACAGTCACCTTGAACCTCTCACACCTGAGCCGATGGGACAGCTTGCGGTGCCTTCCAGTGGCAGCGGCAGACAGGGAATTGCCTGACCAGGGACACCTGGACCTTCTCTGGACACCCCCACCAGGACCCCTCCTGGGTGCCACACCCAGTGCCACCCCAGGCCTCTAGGGGGTGCAGGAGAGCAGTGCTGGACTTGGCCCCTAGCGACATCCAGGAGGCTCTTGGAGCAGCCCTGGCCCCTGGGGACACCCCATGCTGGAAGCTGCACTGCAAGCTCTCTCGTAGGACAGAGAAGTAGGAGGAAATATGCCCGGGGCCAGGGCAGAGGCCCCTGACACTGAGCCCTGCCCTGCTGTTCGTCTGGGGACAGAAAGGAGAGTGGTGGCTTGGGCCCTGGGGGAGAAAGGGGCTGTGGGGTCCACTCAGTAATGCTGCAAAGTGCCCCCCACTCCAGGCAGGGGTAGAGCTAGACTGGGCTGCCAGGTAGGAGGAATCACTCCTGTGCTCTACAGCACGGGAGGAAAATTATTATTGGCAACATTTAATTCAATATTTCAAAATGTCTAATTCCCAACCGAAAGAAAAGACCAGTGCTTAAGGGGATGAATATTTCAGCTGCCAAGATCTGCTTATTACACCCCACGCACCTGTAGCGAAATATTGCACTGTACCCGATTATCATTGTGCTTCAGTTAAAATGTGTCTAATATTTATTTTTATTAGCCCACCACTTGCAGCACACGGTGATCACACTCCTTGTTGGCGCATGTACATGATACATCTTCGTCCCTTTTCTCATGCCCTTTGCCTCCCCTCCCTACATCTCTTGGTCTGATTTCTACATGAGAAAAATCTATCTCCCTATTTCCGTATCTTTTATTTTATCATATATATACATATATACATATATATA
>PVJX010003728.1:0-14763 GCA_004027295.1 Dolichotis patagonum
TCCCTATATGTGACAATATGGACAACTATTTGGAAGAAAACAAGAGTCAGTATGATAGAGAGTGAATATCTCCAATTGTCTAGCTTTGAAATTTATGTCTTACATTGCTTTCTTGTGATCCACTTTGCTCTGTTTTGTTGTATTTAATTTTACCCTATTGATATAATTGCATGTATATTTGAGTGGGTAAGATGGATGACCATATTGTTGGTTTTGTCAGATTGTGGAGCAGAACTGTTAACAGTCTCACTGTTTGAATGTCTACTTTACATGCTTTAACTTTGTAATTTAAACAACTATTTCCAAGAAGTCAGTATGTAATTAGTCAAGTAATAATTTCTTAGGTTTTATTGTTGTACTTTTCCTTTTTTCCTTGGAATACTGTATAGTTGCTACCCTTTATTCTGTTTTATTTTGTTTTGTTTTTTCCTCTTTAAATAAAACTATTTAAAAAAACATTGTGTTCTTAGTGACAAAGCATTATAATGAACACTTTTCATAATACACTAAGGTAAAAATCATCTGCACACACATTGAGGCAAAGAGGCTTGGCAATACTAACACAGAGAATATTTTTAACAGCCATAGAAACAGATACAAGAATCACATATTATTGAAAACATGTTTCCCTCATTTATTATCTCTTTCTTCATGCACATGATTCACCCTTTCCTTTAAATTTAGCCTTGTTGTTACTTTGGTGCTATTGCTTAATGTTCAAGCATGTTGAATTTCAGATGCAACAAATAAATTGTGTGTGGGTGTGAGTGTATGCATGTATATGCATGTTAAATTTTCCTATCTGGTACACATTATACATATATAATATATTGTTATAATTCCAATACAGGTATTTGTATAACATTTTTACATGATATTTTGTTCACCTTGAAATTTTATCTCATATAACTTGATATATCCACTCATTTATGCTTCTGAGTATGAAAATATCAAATGGGAAATATGGGGGCACTTGAATGCGTTTATGTTCCTATTAAGGGCCTTTTAGTGACAATTGTTGGTCACATGAGACCGCCTCTTTCTATCTGAAATTTGGAACCCCTTAAGGACTAAGCAAGCAGACTCTCTTAGTCTCCTTGAGGGCTATTTCTTATCCTGTGCTTATGGTTCTACCAACAGGAATGCTGATATCACAGCCCTGATTTGAGAGTAAGGTCTGGACCCTGTATTCCTCTTTAAAATATAGCAGATTTTAAGTCATCACCACAAAATGTGGCCCACCAAAATGAATCAAAATTTATCTATGTATCTTTATTACATTTGTTGAGGTCTAATCCATCAGAAAAAAATATATTTTATTAATTGGATCCAATCGTATTTTTCATTAATTTATGTACTCATCAGGAGTCTCCATCAGTGGGACTCATTTTCATTCTTAATTTGTTTCTATAGCTCTCGCTGAAACACAATATCAAACTTCATGAATCTCATTTGCATGTTAATGAAACTGAGAAACAAAACAGGATCATTTTAATTATCTTTTCTTGGTTGTCAACCTACTTGATTACATTTTTCTTTTTTATTTAGTTTTTCTTTTTTTCCTTATTAATTACATGAAGTGCTCATAAAGGAATGTCAGATTTTGAGTGATTTATTATTAAAGGCTGTATATTACTTTTAGTATTGAAACATTCCTTGTAGTGTTTAGGAATGGCAAAGATGTCCAGCCAAGTCACTAGGTCATGTATAAATAACCTAAGCCAACAATGGAAGATCTCACTATTCCAGATACAGAGCAACTTCTTTCCCGAGGATCAGGCAAACTGGCCAAGAATGGTCTGGTAGTGTGAGAGAAACAACCCATTTGTTTAACAGATGGGTTAACTTTGACAGTTTGGGTAAGAAGTCTCAGGGATTACCCTGGGAAAATGATAGGCCCCCTGTAAGGATGGAAGGGACTTGACATGATTCCATTTCAACCAACAGGATGGAAGAGAAACTTACATTTTTGAGTTACACTAATTTATACTAATTCAGTTTTTCCATGAGGGCTATTGTGGGTTGAATTGTATCCTCAAAAAAGGATATGTTTAAGTCTTATTCTGAGACCCATGGATGTGACCTCAATCTGGACATAGGGTCATGTGTGATGTAATCAAGTGAAATAAGGTTGAACCAGAGAAGACTGGCCCCCAAAACAATGACTGGTGTCTTTATAAGGAGTGCCATTTTGAGACCCAGAGAGACAGAGAGAAGATGAGTAAAGATGGAAGCAGAAATCAGAAATGTAGCTGGAAACCAAAGCCAAAGATTGACAGCAATCAACAACAGCTAGGAGGAGGCAAAGAAGGATTTGTCTGTTAATCCCACTGAGGGAAATGTGGCTCTACTGACCAGCCCTTGGATTTCAACATCTTCTATCCTTTAGAACTGTGAGAGAGTAACTCTGTTCTTTCAAACTGCCCAATTTATGAGATGTTGTTACGGCAGATGTAGGAAACTAGAACAAATGCCACTAAGTAGATGGCTTCTTTTACATTAAATAATGTTCCAGAGGAGTGTGTAACTGAAATAATTTTTGTGAACAAATGATTTACTTCTTTCTCACTGGTAAAATGCACATCAATTTGAACTTGAAAGATTTTATGGCTCAGAGAAGTAAAATCCAATATTAATTCTAAACAATGCAAGCAAAAAGAATAATTACTGCCAATCTTGACAATATAATGGAATCAAATATCTCTCTGCCTTTATATTATAGCTCTCATTTATCCACAGCTTTGGTTTTCAAAGTTGCAGTCAGCATGATACGAAATATCAAGTGGAAAGTTTCAGAAATGCATAATTCATAAATTTTAACTTGTATGACTTTCTGAGCTGCATAATGAAATTTCATGTTGTTCCACCTATGACATGAATCATCCATTTGTCCAGTGTATCCATGTCATATGCAGTACCTGCTCATTGGTCACTTAGAAGTCAGCTTGGTTGTCAGATTACCTGTCATGACATGGCGGTACTTGTGTGTAAGTTATTGTTATGTGGTAGCCTAATGCTATATTGCAGTGACTGTATCTTTTGACTCACTTCTCCTTAGCATGCTGTCATCTCACAAAATCACAAAGAAAAAAGGGCAGGACAATGCAATAAATATTAGAGAGAGAGAGTGAGAATATGCACATAACTTTTATTACAGTGCATTGTTACAATGGTTGCATTTTATTACTAATTATTGTCAGTCCCTTTTGTGCTTAATTTCTGAATCAAACTTCATTACATGTATGTATGCATAGAAAAAAAGCACACTATGCATGGGATTCAGTATTGGAGGTTTTAGGCATCCATTGGGGTTTTTAATGTATTCTGTGAAGATGAGGGCAAGTACTGTATAATTTTCCATTGTTGAAGTTTCAATATTGTTTGAGTTTTAATGGACTACTTAAAGTTAAGTGTCTTAGTTACCTTTCTTCTTGCTGAGACAAAATATCTGACACCTCAGATTATAGGAAGAAAGATTTATTGTAGCTTGAAGTTTATAGAGGTTTCAGTTCATAGTCAGCTGGCTCCAAGGCAGGGTGGCATGGAAGATGGGCATCACAGAGGAGAAACACATCATGGTGGGTAGTGGGCAGCAAAACAGAAAGCAAGGAACAGTGAAACAGCAAAGTAGCAAGCAAGCAAGAGCAACCCTCTTTCTGTCCCTTATATTCCATCCAGGCTACATGCCTTTAGGGCAGGTAGCATTCACATGGGGGGGCAGGCTTCTCATATTCTATACCCAGAGCTATGCCAAGCCAATCTATGGGTTAATCCAGTTCCACACACCTTTCATCCCAGTATGACACACTAGATCCAGTTACCTCTGAAAAATCCCACCTATGACTGCATGAGGCTTTGGGGGATCATTTAGACACAAGCCATAACATTAAGCATACCTTGACTTTTACTATTATCCGTGCAAATTTCAAACAGGTGTAGTATACCATTTGATAGTCCAAATGTGTTCTGAGACTAGAATATAAAAAAGACAGATTCTGTAGGACTGTTCCAGTGGTTATAATATAATCCAAGTGAAAGTGTTTATTTTCATGCCTTTAGGAACATTAGAAATAGGTTATTGCAAATAAGTTATTGTGATAGACTTGTATGTAGAGGAAAAATAATAAAGCAATAAAGAAAATGATTGTGCATAGCAAAATAAAATATCTATACCATATTTTGAGTATGAGTATAAACATACACACACACACACACATACCCGTATTTAATTATATAGCAGTTTGCTTCTATAACTGACCAATAATGAAATTTTTATAATTTAATTTATAATATTGGAATATTTCCTGTTGCTGCTGAATTTTTACAATTGTCTATATTTTTTTTAGTTAAAACTGAGTCCTTCTACTCAGATTGTTGAGATTGTTAAGCAATCTTTTCCTCATACCTGTAGAATTTGTTGCTAAGATCAAGTATCTGTATGGAGAGATTAGCTCATTGGTTGATTGACAGAAATAACTCTCATTCCAAGATATACCTGTGGTATGAATAATTATAACACTCTTCATAGAACTGTTTTGGTTTCTTTTGCCCTAAATCATTATTTATTTGCATAAACCATTAAGTTGAAATAAAGACCCAAAGTAAATTTCGAAGTTATACATGATGCTTTAGATTCCCAGAAATAAACAGAATAGGTGCTTCTTTTCAGGTGAATGTTCTGCTGTCAAAGACATCACAAAACATATTTCATAATAATTACATTCTAAACATAATCATGTTAATACCCTTACCAGCCAGTACCTTATGAAGAGAGGAATGGGAGATGACATTTGTACAGGATGGGGAATTCTCAGCATTGGGCATGGGAAACACTGGATATGGGTCTGGAATTTGCTTGAGAGGTCCTCGGGGACAGAGATGGTACCAGCAGTGAACATTATGGGTTGAACTTGCTGAACTGGGGGTGGCCTGTACTTGTAGTGTTGATTGGGACTGACAGATGAGTGCAGTTTGTCTGCTTCTTTACCCAATATTTGCTCCATCATGCCTCAAGTCTGATGTGCTGGGAAAGCCCATGGCACATGAATAATTCCTGAAACTGCAGCGCACCCACCCCTCCGTGCTAATCCAGCTTGTGACCGGTGACTTATTAGCTCTGATTCTTCTAGCTTATGCTCAAATTGTTCTCTGAGTTGAACCTTACCTTCAGCCCCCACAGAGATAAAGCTTTAAAACTTGAGATGCAAGTGCTTGAAAACCAATTAAATCTTGGAATGGTCAGATGCCAGGACTCCTTCTACAGTCACAGGGCACTGCTTGTCCCATTTACTTGATTTTCAGTTTCTTCACACTTCTTTCTCCCTTTTGGGCTCTTTCCTGTGCATAGTAAAATTTTGGGTGAGGAGCAACCATTTTAATATTAGACATATCTGGAGTCCATTTACTATTCTAGTTTAAATCACTAGGACTTCTGAGTTATAAAAGGGCAAGCTATTTTGCCTCTATACTTTTATTTTATGTTGGAAGAATAGGGTTAATAGTGTGATGGCATTGTAAAATACCAATAATCTTATTGAAAATTATGGTACTATGTGATGTGAAGACATAAATGTCATAGTCCTAAATTTCACAGTATCTCTCCTCAGTTAAGCCTGTTTTGGCAATACTCATAGGGTGAAACATACACACAAGTTTATACATAGATAATCGCAGGGAATTCAGGAGTTCACACACATCTTCTATCAAGACTCAGTTTACTTGTGATTAATTATAAAGGTAAGTAAGGCCAAAGAATTTTATTTATGTTTTATATGTTCATTATTAGAATGAAGAAGAGATAAAATGTTCTTAAATATATTTGGCTAAAATCAGTGAGCTAGAGTGATATGATAGCTTTTGTCAGATTTTCTTAAGCAATTGAAAGTGGTTTATGAATTTAAGAAAAGAATAACCTCACTAAGAGATTAATATTTTGATAAAGGCTTGGAGAAGGAAGTTCCAGACCAATTTTATGGCCAGGGGTGCGTCACTTACATTTATAGATTATATTTTGTATACTGGCCTTGAGAAGGTGAAATAAAAATGAGTGAAGATTTACATCTTTTATTTCTTGATATGCCCATATCCTCTGTTCATTAAAGCAGGGGTGAATTTGCTGCTAGTTCTGAGATTAATATAGAACCACTCCTATTGATTCATTTGATTTAACACCAGAGATGACTGCTCAGGTGACCATTTGGTTTCTTCTTTACTTTGGGTATTGCTTTCTCTTCTGGGTCCCTTTCTCTAAGACCGGCTTCACCATCCTCTCCCCTTTGACACCACTGTGCTCTTACTTTTCATTGTCCTTCTGTCCTGTAACGCACTTTCTTCAACTTTAAATCAAGCCGATAATGTCATTCAAGTGAGTGTGCCAAGGTGTCAGGCCTAAGTAATTTATAGTGATAAAAATTGCTGGTTTGGGAACCAAGAAAACTAGATTTTAATACTAAATGGTGGATAGCCTTGCAGAAACGACATTATCTCTCTTTTTCCTCTTTACCTTCCTATAAAAGCATCAGGCTGAATTTGAGGATTCCTTGGATAATATGCTCTTTTATGTGTGACATTCTATAGGCAATGTATCTATCTTTTCTTTCTAATTTATCTAACAGTAGAAAGCTTCAAGGTATGGACTGTGAGAAACTATGGCCTGTCTTAGTTGCTTTTCACTAGTTGCTGAGACAAAATACCTGATGCCCAAAGTTGGGAAAGGAAAGGTTTATTTCTTACAGTTTTTGGAGGTGTCAGTCCATACTCAGTTGGCTCCAAGGCAGGGTGGCATGGCGGGGCCACAATTCATGGCGGCTGCAAACAGCAAGCAGAAACCAGCAAGAGTAAGACACACCTTCTTCCTGCCATTACATCACATCCTGGCTCCACCCCCTAGGAGGGTGTAGCACTGACACCACCAATCCAAGCGTTGGACAATGAACCAATCACAAATGCATAATGCAAAGGCATGAGGCTTGGGGGCCACTGACATAAACCATACATGGCCCTTCAGCCAAAAAGGGGAATATATTAAAACAGGCTGTCCTTCAAATTAGAGGAGATAGGATGTTCCAAGCTTAGGAAATGTCTTCAACTTTCATAAAATAGAGAAATTCAAATTGTAAATAATGACCCTACTAAAACTGATGTGACACTTTGCATTTAGTCAATTAAAATACATTCATAAAACTAAAATTTTTTACTAACACATAGCTTACATTCCCAGAGGCTATATTTTATATTGTTCAGTGCACTGAGTAGGAAAATTTCACAGATAGGTGCAGTGAATAAACTGAGAGGTAAATAATCAGGTGGCGTCTTAAAATGGATTTTTCCAGAAGCACAACTGGAGCCCATGGTGCAGTACAAATGATTCATTAGAGTGTAGTTGCCAGGGAACAGCAGGTATGCAGTGGAAAAAGTTGGGTTAGGAAGAAAAGAAGTCAAATAATTTCAGATTCCCAGGCATTGTTCTTGATCTTCCAAGAAACTCTGGAGGATATGTTTTACCTAAGATTTTAGCCCAATTCAAGGTAAAGTTACTGAGTCTAGAAGGTCTCTGGTACTAATTTAAATAAGCAATGTCTTAGCTCAGGCTGTTTTAATAAAATGCTACTTCCTGGTTTGTTCAAACATCAGACATTTATTTCTCATATTTCAGGAGAATAAAAAGTTGAAGATTAAGGTGGCAGAATATTTGTTTTCTGGTGGAGGCTCTCTTTTTGGCTTTCCAATAGCATTTTCTTTGTGTTCGGGTGACTTTGTTGGATTCATGGACATGGAAAGAGAGTGAGACCTCTGTCTTCAGCTTCTCATAAGGGCACTAACCTACGGCAAGTGCCTCACCCTCATGACCTTGTCAAAACTTAATTACCTCTTTTCCAAAAGCCTATACTAAATATCATCAAATTACGGTTTAAGTCTTCATGAATATATTGTTTTGGAGACCTCTATTACTCAGTTGTGTTTCTAGAAGCTAGTAAACCACTAAAAAAGGGGTTAATTGCTTGATGTGTCTAAGAGAAACCAAGATAGCCAGCTTCCAAGGTCACAAATGCTGGAAAGAAGTGAAATACCATGTAGTGAGCCTGACTTTTTTCATATTAAATAACAGAGCTTCAAAATCTATAAAGCAAAGTGAACAGAAATAGTAGTAGAAATAGATAATATAAATAGATATGAAAAATATAGTGAGATTATTGTTAAGGTATAATTTATCAAGCAATTAGGCAAACATATATGTGGAAAGGAAGATTTCAACAGCAAAAATAACAAACCTGACTAAATAGGTAAATTTATAATTTATATTGATATAATGTGTAATTCATCTGCAACCTCTGCAGAATAGACAGTCTTATCAAGTTCACCTAAAATGTTTACTTAAATTTATTCTGGGACATAAAAACTGTCTCAACAATTCTCAAAGGATTGAAATGTTACACTGTATATGCCCCGGCTACCATGGAACTAAGCTAGAAATCATTAATTAAAAAATGCTTAAAATCCAGAAAGGTGTGGAATTTAATTAATCCACTCTTCAGAAAGAAATCTCAATGGAAATTAGAGGATATTTTAACTCTATGATAACAAAATATTATAAATTAAAATTTTGAGGAGCAATTTAGACCAACACTGATAGCTTAATTTTAAATATCACAAGAGAAATAAGACTAAAAATGAATGATCCATCCAAGTACCATCTCAAGAAATAAGGAAAGAACACAATAGATTATACTAAAATAAACAAAGGAAAACACAAGAATGCATGAATTCATGAAATAGAAAACAGACATGTAATACAATCGGTAAGACTAAAGTCTTACATGAGGATGGTTTAAGCAAATTTTGCAGTGGTAATTTTGAAAATTTAAATGAAGGGGCTGGGGATTTAGCTCAGCAGCACAAACACTTGCCTGGCAAGTGTGAGGCCATGAGTTTGATCCCCAGTTACCACACCCAGAAAAGAAAATTTAAATGAATTAAAAACATCATTTGAAAACAACCTACACTATTTTATTTAAGGAATAGAAAAGAGAATGTTTCTCTGTCTCTAAAAGATAATAAACCCATAATTAAACTGTTCCAACAAAAGAAAACTCCAGGCTAACAAGCCTTCAAATGGGAATTATTTCAAACACGTTTAAGGAAGATATGGCTCTAATCTTACACATTCCCTGAAAATAACAAAAAAAGTCAGAATACTCCTAACTTATTCTATGAGGCCAGCATAACCTTGGTACTACACCATGTCAAGGACAAACAAGAAAGGAAAATTAAAAGCCACCCTGTCTCATGAATATAAATGCAAAATACTCTAAACAAAGTATTAGCATACATGTGTGAAGGGACAGAGACTTGGCTTAGAATTAGAATGTGCCCTGTGGGCGCGGGATACATGTGCTGCGAGCTTGGCGGGCTGCATAAGCCGAGGCTGAAGGCAGGTGCTTAAGGCTTTCTTGTCTGAAACCACTGCGTCTGTAACCTGCATTCTTCCCAGCAGGTGAGGGGAGCAGAGAGCTAGCAGGAAAGGAAACAGTCAAACGTAAAGCACAACACAAGATTTTCTTTTGGTCACACTCAGATTAGAGAGTGTTCAAATTAAAGATGTGTTGTGGTGTACCAGATACTTCTTGCGTGACATTTACATTCTTTTTCTCCAGCCACTGTTGCAAGAACCCAGTGCAGCTTCCCTAAGCTGTGATAGGGTCTGGCTTTAGATGCACCACTTGTCTGTGGCTTCTTGCCCCTGGCTTTCCTGATGCCCAGGGATGCTCTTTCCCGGGAGTGTCAGGGGATCATAAATCCTGGCGCTGAGGAGTGGGGGAGGATTGCCTTCCCTCAGCAAGGGAGGGGAACGGAAGGATCAAAGCTCCTCCCTTTATTTTCAGCATGAAGAGTTCTGAGGTGCATCTTATGAAGCTGTTCAGAGTATGTGTGGGGTTGGACACCAGGAGGCTGTCATTTTGAGAGTCCAAAGCCTAACTGGTTTTGGCTTCCCTCCTGATTTGCAGCTTTCCTGCCTTCCGAGGCGGCCCTGTGCACTGCTTCTCTCCTGTAAGCACTTGTGTTTCCCCCTCCTAGCAGTGCTTCTATCACCCGCAAAGGTAGACAGAATCCCTTCTGGCTACTGTTCATAAGTAACTATGGAGACTTTTCTCCTTCAAGGAAGGAGAGTATAATTCCTTACCCCACAAAGGAGAAATAGACATAAGGAGTTATTTCCAAATAGTAGATTATTATGAGAAGACCTTCACTGTGGAAAAATGTGACAAAACATTGCCTCATTCAGGTGATCAGTGTTAACCTCATCAGAGATAGTACGTACCTTTAGTATGATGTGATGAAAATCACATTTTACCACTATAGTTTTCCCCTGAAAAATATCAGTGAAAATTGTCAGACACACCTGAAGTGAAGAATATTCTACTTGACCTGTCATCCACAAGATTGTCAAGGTTATCGAAAAATAAGGAAGTCTGAAAACCGTCATGATCAAGATGAGTCTAAGAAGGCAGGATGGCTAACCTTAAAATCACCTTAAAATCACACCTTAAAATCATGGAATACAAATAGACATTCGGTAAGAACTAAGGAAATCCCAAGTATGAGGTTTATTTAATAATGCATTGATACTGATTCATTAGTTGTGACAAATATACAAAAATCATGTAAGATGTTTCTAATAGAGGAACCTGGGTAAAGGGCATACAGGAACTCTGTGTTATAGTCTTGTAGCTATTTAAACTTTAAAACTATGTTAAAATAACAAGGATTATTAAAAATGTATGTAAATACTTTGACTTTGTGAGTAGGAATGCAAATTGGGCCTATGACAATATAAAAATGTGTGTATGGTAAAAACACTTAAGGAAGATACAAAGCTATGAAAAACTGCAATGCAAATATGGACAAGATGTTGTTTTATGGGTAGTGTGATAGGTGTCAGCTGGAGACTTGTGAAACTGATGATAAGAGACAGCCCCTTTGTCTCTTAATTTTTCCTGTTACTTGGACTTTCAGAGTTTGATGCCATTGGAAGAGTTGTTTTCTTTGACAGTTCATAACTTTGCTATTGTTTTATAAATGAAAATCTGTTTCCATGCTTTATCTCATTTGATTTAAAAAATGTTTTTCTTTTAAAGATAGTAAAATACAACAAAACAGTACAGAAAAAACCAATCAAGACAATGCAGTGAAACTGGTACAGAACTTCAGAGCAGGATACCAGGATAGCAATAATAAGTACTATAGTATATCTTGTTATCCTCACATTAGTTGTCCATTCAATCAGGTGTAGCAAAATCAAACCAAAAACAGAACACTATAAAACCAATCAAAACAGAGTATTGAATAGAGCAAAACAATTACTCAGAACAAAGCAAAACAATGAAAACAATATTGGCCTTCAAAGACAAGATAGAAGGAAATCCCTCATATTTGCTGTATTGCATACTGTCATCCTCCCAAGAGATGCTCAGACCTCTGGCCCCAGGTCAGCATAATCAACCCAACAATACAAGCATTTAGTTGCTTTATGTACCTTAGTTGCTATCAACTCTGGCCATCCTCAAAGCCATCCAGTTGCTAACGGGAAGGGGCAGGGAGGCATTTGATTCTCAGCCTGCATTGTGGTAGGCTCACTGGAGACATGGACTTATTCTCTCTTTGGTGCCCAAGGCTCACTTGTTTCTTTCTTGGTCCCCCCCCCCCCGCCAAGTTCCAGCATGATCTCATTTGATTTTTAACTGCAATCTTTTTGAAGTCTGCCTTGCAGATGTAATCCTATGAGAAAGTGTGGGAAAGTTACATGATTTTTATGAGAACTTTCGTTTGTTTCTCCTCAAATGGGACTTTTAGTCAAAGATTTCCTTTTTTAGTAAGAATTCAATTATTAAGCGTAACAGTCTAATAATTTAATGAGAAAGCTAGACTAAAACCAATTTAAGTGATTTGAGGATTTTTTCCTATTATCTTCCTATTTGATATCACTTTACAAAATTGAAATATAATCAAATATAATACAAAAGGAACAGTGTCCTTGGCTATATAAAATTGGCTATATAACTGGTCATACATCCAATACATAACAGATTATGTATACAAATACTTTGTTGTCTTAAAATAGAGGGGAAAAAAAGATCAGAGATTCTTTGTGGGAAAAAGCATGTATTTGGAGTTTTCCAACTCTCATCACTGACCTTGGCTTTGTGTGTGTCCTTCCTCAGCCTGGAACCTTGCCAGGGTCCCAGGAGAAGTCTTATGTGGACAGTTTCTACATTTGTGCTGCAGGAAAAACACATCTAACAATCTCTTTCATAGGATTTTTAACAGCCTGCTGGAATTTTCCAGCTGCCTGTGAGATGTCTGGATCACAAAAATAATTTATGAACATAAGCTAAATACATTACTTACCTTTACTGGTTCTTGGTGGTTTTCTTAATCACCATAGCTCAGCATTCTTAAAATCATCTTTTAATGTCTCCCTTGATCTGTCCTTCTGAAAAAAATGATAAATTCTGTGGTTCTATGGCTCTAAATCTTTCCTTGATCCTCTATTTTTGTCTCCATTGCTACTATACTAATGCAGTTTTCTGATTTCCAACCAACATTATTTTAGTAGGATCATAACTAGTCATGTAATTTGAGTCTTTCAAAAATAAAAACAAATTTTAAAACCCAGTTGTGACTTGTGGGCCTGCTTAAGACTTTCGACCCCATCTCTATTCCCTTTATGGGCATTCGTGAATGTGTGTTTCAAAACCCAGCTAATAGTCTGCAGTGATTGAGCAGATTGTTTGATAGTTTCAAAGAAAAAGAAATTTAAAAAAATTAACAAACCTTCAGAATTAAATTGCAAGATAATTTACTACCATTCAAAAACTTTTTGTCTTATGAACTCATTTTTGCTTAATTTGTGCTATCACTTATGTTTATTATACTTGCTTTTTTGCCATTAATACTGCATGACATTAATTCTATGATTAGTACAATTACATAAAAAACTCATCCGTGCAGAAAAGCAGAAATGAAATAAAAGTGTAAGAAACAGAAATTCAGAATGGTGTCATAAATATAAAGAATGACTGCAATTTTAAGGCAAATAAAAATAAAACGTATTTGAGATGGGTGTATGATGATTTTACAACAGCCTTTAAACAAAGAAAGTACTGAAAATGTGTCTGTAAAACTTAGACTTCATTAGACATATGATTGATTTAAACTTTTTAAAAAGTCAAGTAAAATTCACATAACATAAAGCTACCCATTATAGCAGGTATAGTGCAGTAGCATTTAGTGCATTCATGATATTGTGCAGCCATTACATTTATCAGGCTCAAAAATATGCTTAATATAGTTTTAATTGATTTTCTGTGGTCTACCATCTTGATTCTATTCTCATTTATTTTGTTCTGTCAGGTGTTTTTTGTTTATGGTTATTTTGGGAATTATAATTAATTTCTTAGACTCATAATTATCTATTTATAATTACAATCCATAGTTTGAATAAAATATATGATGTTTCTATATTAGCTCTGTCTCCACTTCCATGTACAGGTTTCACAAATTACATCCCTAGCTGTTATGCTCCTTAACATAAACTTATAACTCCTATTTTTGAAATTTTTTTTAAATTTTATTTAAAGAGAAAAAAAAAGCAATACAGAAAAACGGGTAGAAACAATACAAAACCTTAAAAAAAAAAAAGATAAATCACTAGTTGACAAACCACATACTGTCCTCCCAGAAATAGCTGTTCATGTTACAAAATTAAGGCATAGAAAGTGAACACACAGTGAGGCTGCAAACAGAAAAAAAGGTTGGAATAAAGCCAATTGAGACAGTATAGTGAAATTGGCACAGAACATCACAGCAGGTCACCAGGACAACAGTAACAGGCAACATTGTATACCTCGTTGTCTTCACAATAGTTGTTTTTCTACTAGGTACAGCAAAATCAAAGAAATACACAACATTATAGAACACATCAACACAGAGTATTGAATAGAGCAACATCGTTAATGAAGACAAAGCAAAACGGCGATAAAAATATCTGCCTTCAGAGACAGTAGAAGGAAACTCCCCCGACTTGCTGTACCAAATATGGTCACCTCCTAAGAGATACCCAGATCCCTGGATCCCAATTGTTAAGGGGTGGGGGGAATGTGGTATGTTTGGTTCTAAGCCCGGGCCCCGGTAGGCAGCAGGCTGCTTACTGGTTGGCTCAGCGTCCTAAGTTCCAGCATGGCGCGGATCTCAGGAGACGCTCTTGCTTCTGGTTTCTATAACTCCTATTTTAATCATTTGGCTTTTAAAATCATAGAGGAGAGGAATTACAAACTCAATAAGTAACAATGCTTCCTTTTGTGTTTATCTAAATATTTACCTTACCATTCTTTATTTCTTCATGTGACTTTCCAGTGTTGTTTGCACTCTTTCTTTTCCCCACAAAAGCCTCCATTCTTGTTAGTCAGGTCTGTTAGCAACCAATTCCATGATCTTTGTTTGTCTGACCATGTACTATTTTCTTGATCATTATAAAACAGTAATTTGGCCAAATATGGAATCCTTGTTTGACAGTTTTTTTCTTTCAGCACTTTAAATATTTTGCTCACTATGATTTCTGATGAGAAATTAGCTGTTAATATTGCTGAAGATTTCTTGCATGTGACGATTCTTTCTTTTGCTGGTCTTTACGATTGGATTTTTTCTTTGGCTTTCAACAGTTTGCAATGTGTCTCCCTGAAGAACTCTGTGTATTTTGTGTAGTAT
>PVJX010003728.1:14863-28586 GCA_004027295.1 Dolichotis patagonum
ACTGGGGATCGAACTCATGACCTCAGGCTTGCCAGGCAGGCGCTTATGCCACTGAGCCAAATCCCCAGCTCATTCATTCAGGATTTGATCCTAGGTTTTTATTTCTCAGAATGGGCAATATCAGTTGACCTGTCTTTGCATTTGCTGATTCTTCCTTCTCTGGGCTCAAGGCTGCTGCTAAGTCCTCTAGTGAATTCTTTTTAGTTGTGGCTTGTACCTCCATGATGTCTATTTAGTTCCTTTTCATAAATTCTGTGAATATTCGCTACTCATTGAGACCACACTCACCATTTCCCTTTAGCTGCTTGCTCACGGCTTTCCTTAATTCTTTATTTAAGTGAGTTGAAGGTTTCATCTATAAAGTACCGTGTTTTTGCTTCCTCAGGGATATTTTTCTATTAATTTCTTCTATGGATGGGCTATGTTTTCTTATTTCTTTGTATGTATCATATATTTTGGCAGTGGAATACTGGACATTTTGAAAACTAGAATGTAGTAACTCTAGAAATCATATGATCCCTTCCTTGACAGAGTATGCTTTTGCTGTTTGCATGGATTGCAGTTGTTTATTTTCTACACTGTTTACTTTACTTTTCTTTCTTTCTTTCTTTCTTTCTTTCTTTCTTTCTTTCTTCTTTCTTCTTTCTTTCTTTCTTTCTTTCTTCTTTCTTTCTTTCTTTCTTTCTTTCTTTCTTTCTTTCTTTCTGGGGGTACTGGGATTGAACTCATGACCTCATACTTGACAGACAGGCACTTGTACCACTGAGCTAAATCCCCAGTCTTGTCCATTATCTTTTAAAAAAATTATTCTTTGTCAGATGTGGTCTCTGAAGTTGATGTGCTTTTAGTTTGTGACCAGTTGGCATGTTGTCAGGTTTCCTTCAACAACTGGAAAAAAAAAAAAACAAAAGAAAGTAAAACAAAGACCACTCCTACTGATTGCACATTGACTCTGTGTTGGGAGCTCCTTAGTCAGGCTCTGTAAAACTTGTCTTTCACCTCCTGCTCACGACATAATCCTACTAATCATGTGCATTCTTATCCCCCAAATTATGTTTCATGAAAGAGTCAAATAAAACTGCTCATCTGCTCAATGGTTTTCCAAACAAAACTGCTGTGATACAACTTATTTTTTTCTAGGCGCAGCACAAGATAGTGTTTTTAATGTAAATATTGTGACTTTCTTTCCATAACAGAGAAGAATAGAAATACATATGTATCGAAGTTGCATTGCTATAACAAAAGGACATCTTATTGCTAATATTATGCTGGGGAAGAAAGTAGACTATTCATGCTGTTTGCAGAATTCTTCTAACAAAAGACGCTGTCAACAACCATGTTTGTTAGTGGCTGTGTATGGGCAGGAGTAAATACTACGAGTAAATGTCAGTAGATTTCTGCATTAGTCAATGTAAGAGCTACTTTGCAGTCTGAGTTTTAATTTTGTTTCTGCCTACATGAAAGTGAAGCATTCAGCAGTTCTTCAGGCTGGGAGGCTGGCGGGCTGACTATGGGGAAAAACATTTTCTTGGCGTGTGGGGCCCTTTGGTATGCTGTGGAAAAGACTAGAAAAGGCCATGGATCTGGAGTGAGCAGGGCTTAGTAGACATCAGAAGCTGCATTCACAGAGGTCAGGTGCTAGTCACTTGAATGTCTCTGCAGCACAGTTTTGTCACACTAAAGCCTCTGAAGCAGTAGCGTAGGGTGGACTCTTCATTTTTATGTGCAAGGCAGTCAGTATAATTTGCTTGAAAGAATGCTTATTGATGTTGGGAAAAGTGAACACACAAATTCTTGTAAGGAAGGATGAGATAAAAGCATTTTTAATAATTTCCTCAGAAATTTCCTCTTTATGTGTGTGGGATGATGTGGGGAATAGAAATGGGTGTAATTTCCCTGCTTGCCTTTTAACTTCCACCTAGCTGAGGTTGGCATGAGTCATCCAATGCTTTGGGAAAATATGGAACACTGAACAGCTTGGGAACAATGTTTGGTGCATATTATTAAAGTTTAAAATGTAAAAAAAAAAATTGAAAGGGCAATAGGAGGTTGAAGGAATTCTTCCTTTTTCCTTTTCTGCTGAGAGACTCGTAGAAGGAGAGTTTGGAATAAAAGGAGGAGACATGAGAAAGCAGGTGAGAAAAAGCATTTGCTTTGAATTCCTGAACTAAGTTCACTGACGGGCTTTCTGGAACCCTTCCTCCATGTCTAGATAGCTGACTGTGAATGAGGTACTTGGAATGGGTGCTGGAAGAGAAAGCTGCTTTCCTCGAGAGAAGTCACTAAAACATCCTGTTGCTGAAATACGTAGACTGTCATGTGGAAAAGATCCCATATCAGCCCTGAGTGATGTATGAGGAGAATGCAGAGCTACTGTAAGGAAAAAAAGAAAAAGAAATGCAGTAGGTAGAGGCTTGGAAAAGTGGTTGTGATAACAATAGAACATAGTGGAAGATGCTTGATCATTGGAATAATTTCTTATCCAGGCAGCAGACCAAGACGGGAACCCCCTGCCCACTGCCTCTAGGACTACTTCAGGGGTGGTGGGAAGAGTGATAGATCCCTGTGGGCATTTTACAGCTGAAGGTGACAGAAATATAATTCTTAATTGATTGAGTAATCCATGAACTGTACTGAGTTCCTCTGAAATGATTACATTGATTTTCTACATGAGACAGAATAACAGCTCAAGATAGAAAATTAGATTGCGTTAGAAAAAAATGCATTTCTCATACTTGAAGCTGTAACAGAGAATTTCATAACTGCAGTGTGATTCTAACAGCTTTGCTAAAGTAGCTTATCTTAGAGATACAGTTAATAACCTGCTGGCTTGTGAGAACCTACTGTGAGCATCTCTTCCCAACTCAGCATTTCCAGGTTGGTAGCTTGAAGTCTGCTGTGGAAGGAGCATTTACACCACAGGAATTGACAAATGCTACAAAGCAGGACTTTTCCCTTAGAGGGCGAGTTATTAAACACCAGCATTCACCTGACCTGAGCTTACCACTCATGAGCCAAAACATAATGATGTTGGGGAAAAGATATTAGAATTTCTACTAAAAATTGGAGAGTGATGTAAACATCTAAATAGACTTTGACCTGTTCCCAGACTTGATTATTGTTGCTTAAAAAGCCATGTAAATATGTTGTTATGTGCATTCACATTACACATATAAATTCTTTAGGATAGCTTGAGTAGCTACTTTCTAGACCACACACAGCAAGTAGGTGTAGCAGGAATACATATTTCAAGATAAAACATTCAAACCTCTGGCTTTTGAGTTGAAATGCTGGCTTACCTAATATCTGATTTTATGCTTAAAGGAAGACATTTTTCATTCAATGCTTGTCTTTGTTCAAAATATCCAGACGTGTCTAGGATCTTCTAATTTTCTTAGTGACCTATAAACTTGAATTAAGATTTTTTTATTTAGTAAATATCCAGAGTGAGAAATTAAACCAACTTGCCTTGGAATCCACCCACGCTATTCATCATCAAACTTGGAACAGCTTGGTAAAAGGTTATGGATATTCTTGTAAAACACTATGTAAAAAGCACAAGTATTATTAGGGAACTTAAATACTCTTCATTCTGTACTTATAAAGTTATGATGGTCTCTCTTTTTTTAGTAACTTACTTATAATTGCTGACCCACATGGTCCTCAGATAACAAGGTTTGCGAGTTAGATGTCCTTAGCTTTGAATGAAAGACTGAGCAGTCTGGCCCCACTGTCCTTTCTGCCTTAATGACCGCTGCCCTATCTGTGCCCCTCTACTCCCTTCAGGCCAATTACTGCCACTCTGAAAAATGTGCCCTGCGTTGGTTTGCCCTGATGTCACTCCTCTGCCTGGGAAGCTCGAACCCTTCCTTCTGGCCTTTCAGAATCCCACCCAGATGAAATGTTCTGCCTCCCTAATCACCCAGCTAGTGGTGGTCTCCATCTCCGAACCTTTGCAATCGCGTGTCTGTTTTGGTCCCTCATGCGACATGTGTCACCTGGTGATGTGCCAGCTTATTCTTTCATAAAAGATAAATGCCCTGGAGGCGGAAGCCTCATCAGATGTGATAAAGAACAGGCTCTGCAGTCAGACAATGTCCACTGTTTTCCTGAACTTACCAGAGCTTTGGAATCATTCATCAGTGATGTTATAGTCCTCGACCTCTGTCTCTTCACATCTAAAGTGGGAAAAAATAATAATTTCCATTGCATGGGCCTATTGTCACAGTCCAGTGAGCTAAGACACAAAATACTTGGTGTGTTGTAGAGTGCATGTTTACAGTGAGAAGATTTCCAGCATTTCTCTTGATTATTTGGTAGATATTGATCATTTTTTGGTGTAGTCATTTTTTACATTGGTCATTTTTTACATTTATAAGATGTAAATTTAGGCCCACAGGGATGGTGATTTGCATGATACGAATAACTCCTTGGAACAAGTATATTATTGTTCTCTTTGTTTGAAATAACTATGTGATCTAGTCCTGAAGACCATAATCAGGGTATTTGATTAAAAGACGTAAAGTCTCTATTCTTTGTTGTCAGGTGTAACATTTAGGGATTTTTAAAAAGTTGTTCTTTGATAGCCTTCTGATATCTTGTGGTGCCTAGAAGTTATTAAAGCTCTTTATAATAATTTTTTAAGAGTTAAAAATATCCAAAACATCATAGCCAACCTTTCATTGTATATATGACATATAGCCATATAACGTATAATTTCTGTCTCCTCTACATTTTAAAAGACATGAGGGTAATTTGTAAATAGTGTTTACATCATTAAAATGATAAACTTCAGCCACTTTGTAATCTACACACAAACCACAGTAATTTAAATTTTAAGATGTTTAATTATGTTAAGGCACTTCGTTACATCAATATTCAAGAAATAGTTATTTATTCATTCAAATTCCAAACACGTTTCAGACAGTCCAAAAAAGATTGATGGGAATTAATCAAAACTATTTCTTAGGAAAAAATGACAAAAAGTGGTTTTAAGATCCTTTGAAATGTCAGCTTTGCTCATTACAAAGCTCTGTCATTTTACTTTGTTACCAGAAAGACAAAACTCAGAGAGGCCTTTGGCCTTTCAAATTCATCTCAGAATCTACCTAATTTATTTCAATTGCTCCAAGTTTGGTTATATTAGAACAATTACACTTCAGCTAATGATAAGCCTTTCTTTTATGTTTGCCCGGTTCACAAAAGTTTAACTACAATTAGAATCAAGTATGACAATGATATTTTAATATGAGATTTGATTCTTAGTTATGAATTTAACAAGCATCAGTAAACTCTACTTTGTTATATTAAAAAATTTTTATACATAACAAAGTAGATCATAGGAGAGATAGTATTTGAGCTGCAACTGGCAGATAGAGAAGAAAAAATCCTGGCAGAGCAAAAGGGATTGGAACAATGCATAATTCAAATTAAATTATAGAGAAGAACCAAAAATTTCTTCAGACAACACAGTGTTTTCTGAGGCTCTGAGATCTGCTGGGTTTACATTAAATACTACGTCAAAAACAGCACCTTTTATTAGCAGGGCCCAACCTGCTTTTACTGAGATAACTGTGAACAATGGCAAGAATAGATTGGATGTTTAAGAGGCACACACTGAAGACTGCTAGAAAGGAGAGGTCATCTAGCAGGAACATGATTTTCTGTTTTCTTGTCCAAAGCCTATAAACTTATCCAAATCTCATAGGCCTTGCTTCTTTCATTCCTATCACTCAGAAAGGGCTTCCCCACTCTGTTTCAAAGTGTACCCCTCCACAGTTTCCTAAATCTTTCCACTTATTTGGAGGATGCTTGCACCATCTTCTGTTTATGGTTATCTGCATATAACAAGCTCTTGCCAGCTCTACATTGCCAAACTTTCTCAAATACTTTCATGTCTTACCATTCTTTCATTCATTCATATATATTTGTTAGCTACTTCCTTTGTGCCAAGACTTATTTAAGCAGACAAATACCTAGGAGCTAGCTCCTTTTAATGACTTTTGTAGTATTTTCCTAAAGGAAAAAAAACCCCAAAATTTCAAAACAAAATAATAGAAGAATAATCATAGCTAATACATTGTGTATTTCTATCTTCAAAGTAGTTACTCAGAGTATTGGATTTAGATAAGAAAAATTGTCCAAATGATGTTAGCACAAACCCTTCTTTTCAATGAACTAAGAGAAATTAGTAGCAGAACTATCTAACTATCTTGTATTATTTTTTCTTTTCCCTTACTTCTTTTCTCCTTTCCCCAAACTTAGTTTATTTTTCCTTTTGAACAGTTTCTTCCCATTTCTCAATATCTATTGTACACTTTGGACCTTATTTACTCTTTTGGCTTCTCACACCAGGGAGATAATATGATGCTTACAGGAGTCTGATTTATTTCCCCTTTGAGTGTGGTCTCAAGTTGCATCCATTTACCCATAAAAGCCCCAGACTTCTTAACTCTGATTAATACAACTACCCCCAAAGTATTTGTTCTTTAGCTGTAATTTGACCAAGGAGAGCTTTCCACCCTGTCAGTTGGCAATGTATTCACTTCTTGGAATCATCTAGTGGTCCAAATTTTCATTCCTGTAGTGCTTGGTGTATCCTTTATGGCCCTTATGATCAACTCTGCTTACCATTCTAGCTCCTGTCTCCCTTTCAAGCTAATTCCAATGACTTGATACTCTATACACCAACTATTTTCTACAATTTGAAGTCTCTGAGCGTGCCACAATCTCTCTCACTTGCAGGGTTTGTCTTTGTTCTTTCTTTGAGAAAGCTGTTATTCTTTCTCCTCCTTCTAGTTAATTCCAGTTAGGAGGTCAGTATGGATACCAGCTCTCCCTGGAATTTTCCGAGGTATTTGAATGAGCATCTTCTTTGTGCTAACTTACAATTTTATGCCTGTCTTGCCACTTATCACAAGTCCATTTTCCCCAGGCCAGTGCAATATTTTATATTTTGAGAGAGTGTCATACTAAAATTTATACCTCTTGTGACAAGTTGATACATAAAGAACATGCTTTTTCCCACTGGATATTTATAATAGTAATAACAACTAAAATTAAGCAATAGAGAAAAGGAAAGAGCTACAATGAAAACTATATTGACAAAATTTGGCAACTTCTCTACAGCATTATCAAAAAGGTATAATTGGAAATGTATTTAAGATTTTGAGTCCAAATGAATGAAAGTTTGGTATTACGTAGCCATCTGATTTTGATAGGAGGTAAAGCATCCATTTGTGGAATGTTGCTTTTGAGATAGCTACAGGGCATCCATGAACAGTTATAGAGGGAGAATTCAGGATTTGAAATATGGCTTTCAAGGGAAAATCAGATCTAGGAAAAAAATAATTTAGTTTTCATTATTCAGAAACAATTATTGTAGCCACAGTACTGAGAAATGTGCTTCACTGAACATGTAAAGTCAGGGAGAGGAAGTTGTTTTAGCCTTTTAGCAAAAGTAAAGGGATAGTTGTAGGAGTGGAAAAATGAAACAAAAATCCCCCCAAACAAACAAACAAACAAATGAATTCCCAAGAGTCTGTAGGGTCCCATGGGGTTAAAGAAGGTGGGCTTTGCTCTAAATGACAGAAGTTTGTTCTTCTCCCAGTCATTTCTTGACCTATGTGGATATTCTAAAGTTACAGGATGTCAGCATAACAAAAGCAAAGTCGTGGTTCTTTTGCTTTGGAAGCATTACCCCTGAAGAATAATGTAAACTGTGAATTTACTGTTGAGGCTCTATTTATACATCTGCCACCAATTCCCTTTAAAGGCAATGCCCCGCCTGTCATACTGTCCCTCCCATTTTCACAGAAACAGCATAAAATGCTGGCAGATTGCATCCAGGCTTGCATGTAATTTTGCAAAAATGATAGATTTAAAAATTTCACAAGGGCAATTATATAACACAATATTCTTCTACTCAGTTGTGCATCTGTTGAAGGCAAAATTGGTGCCATTAACTGAAAACATAAAGTTCTTGACATTTATGCTTGACTATTGAGCTTAGCTGACTCATGAAATACTACATCCATATTTCCTAAATATACAAATCGCAAATTTTTAAAATTAAAACAGCAGAATTCCAAACTCTAAAGGTACATTTGAAACAACAGACTGACCTTTTTTTTATTCTTAAGTAACTGTGGGTTTCAAATTTTCAGGAGACAGGTGTAATAAAAGTAATAATAACCACAACACTATAATTCATGTTAGTAACTGCCTCTCCATTTTGCGTATCAAAGTATTTGCTTTTTATAGTTATTGTGGCTCTCATCATGGACATGTATCATGCTGCTTCTGCTAGGTTACTGTTTTTTTTTTAGTCACCACATTCTCTTCTCGGTAACAGAGTGTGTGAGAAGGCACAGGGGTGTGGATGACATTCATAGTATCGCCAGGAGCAATTTGAAATTGGCTGGGCAGAAGTACAACCTATTTTTTTTTGGTCCATCTTTTTTGATCCAAAAAATGTTTGCATTAACTCTCATTCCCTGCTGGAAATGCTACTTTTATTATGACTCAGTGGATCAATATACACTGGGATCCATGCACTATGATAGGTGGCCTGACAATCGCATGAAAGGCCTCATTGGTTTGAGTGGAAATGAGGTTGCTATGTGAGATGTTCTTTCTATCAAAAAGGACACTTTAGAACTTTCCTTTGTGCATTACAAATAGAAATAAGATGGAGATAAACAGAGAAAAATGATGGGTTTTTTCTGTCTTCTGCCAGCACTTCTTTTTTCACATCTCAACAGACTTGATCACACTCCCTCAAAGCACTGGCTAAGCTTTATCTTGGCCAAACAGGGCAACATTCGCCTCATTTTCTAATGCAAAATAATGAGTGGCGTGTAATTGAGAAGGTATTTATTTCTCAGTTTAGGAGATACAAAGATAAATCTAATTACATGTTTATAACTGTAGGTTTAAATCAGGCTAATAAATAAAGGGAAAGTGTCTGCTTTGGAATAATCACCCAGCAGTGGTTACATTTGTCTCTGCTAGTACTCTTCACTGTCTTAGCTCAGTCTAAGATCCGAAAATGAAATACGTTGAAATTTATTTTACCTAAGGTGATGAAGAAATTACATAAAATGTGTAATAATCAGGAGTAATTCAAACTGGAAATATGTATGGATTCCTAGAAAACAGTGAAATAATTTTGACATAAACCTAATAGCAATATTTCTCTGTGTTTTTCACAGAACCAAAATCCTTGTGTGTTCCTCTCATTTCTTTCATAGACCAGGAGCCAGATGGAGCTGGCTGGGTGGATGGATGTTAGAGGAAACAATTCACTGTGTAGCAAAAAGGTCTGCAATCAAAAGCATTTAGAATTGAATGTGTGCACAGGAATATTGTGCCGCCAGGCTTCAAGCTCTAAACTGTATTTGCATAACCCTTCACCGTGATATTTTACAATGTTATATATGCATGCATGTATGTCAGTAGGTAATACATGTTATCTGTATTTATGCTCATCTATGACTGGTTTTGTATTTAATATCACTGTAATGCTCACTAAATGCTGAGTCATTCTGTTCTGAAGTTGAATGAGTCTCTGCCAGTGCTATACTTACAGCAGAATGCTCTTTGGATGCAAATGTCATTTCTAATGACCCCTACATACTATGCATGTTAGTAATATTATTTTTAATAATCCTCATAGCTCTGTAAAGTTATACTTTAGTAAGCCCACAATTGATAACTCTTATGATGTTAGGTACCTAAGCAAAATCATTATACATATGTTGTGACTATGCCATCCTACTAGTATGTAACTGCATTAGTTGTTCAGTTCTGAAATATTGATTGTTATGATTTTCTTAAGCCAGTTCCAAACCCAAAGTCTGATGCTTAGGGGAGTACTTGAGGAATGATATGCAAATATCACATATTTGTCAGTACTGTCAAGTCCACAGCAGCTCTGAATATTGCTTTAAAGTGGGAGAGATCCTATTGTGAGTAGGTCCAGACACTATTTCCCTTATGTGATCCCATATTGGGTCACCTGAAAACCACAAATCTTGCTGGCTAAAGTAACCTCTTCAGATGTGTTGATCTCTGTCATGTAAATTCTCGTATTTTCTGATTTTAGAACTTTTTTTTCATTCCTTGCAAAATGGCAGTTTGTATATGAGGAACTAAGATGATATCCCAGTATAATTGCATAGGGGTTCCTTTGGCATGTGTTGCTGACCACTACACAATCCTTGGTGGGATCTTTGTGTTCCTGGTCATTGATACCTGCCAAGTGTGGTGGGTGAGTAGTCTTTGGGTGCTGTTACTATACCATGAAGAATCGCTCCACTTAGCTGCCCACTGGACACTCATTTACTTAAGGCATTACTCTTCAGTGGCTTTTCTTACACTCTAATTGTAGAATGGTTAGGTTTCTGAGGAATATAACTCATGAGATAGAAAAATGCAAAGCACATTGTTCTACAGAAGCCAAGGCAAAGCAAGGTGCTTCTGTCAAAGAAAAATTGTACAAGACTGAATTAATTAGATAAAGAAGAATTTACTTAAGTATATGTAGCAGGAGTCAAGACTAATGCAGTGAAGGAGGGAGTGAACTCAACTGCATTGCAAGAAGTCCTGGAAGCACTGGACTGAGCTAGTAGAAGTGTACTAGAGGACACTTGGGCGGACCCTGGCCAACATGTGGAGGCCATCTGTTTGCTAAGTGAAGCCTGTGGAAGTTAGGCTCCTACTTTCTCACAGGGACTATAAGAAAGGGACTTTATGTTTCCTGCTGATTCCATTTTCAGTGGGTGTCTCCCAGGTTCTTGAGAAGGACATCCCTGGATGATAAAACTGGCAAAGGCTGTTTACATCTCAAGAGACAGCAAATTTAAAGCAAGGTTTATAAAGTAAATGCTCTGAGACAAAGAAGCCATGAGCCCACAGAACAGAAGTTTGTTTCAAGTTTAGTGATGCTGAGGGGAGGAATAAGGCTGCCTCTGTCATATACCTCACTAACCATTTCTCCCGCTGCTTGTGAAACAAAAATGACCATAATTAAATAATATTTTAGAAGGAATAGATCATGGAATTAAATGAGATGTGTGCATCCAAGACTGAATTTAACCGATTCCTAAACATAGGGGTAAACATACATCATTAATTGGAAACATGATCCTTTTTTTTTCATATACTTGATTTTTTTTTACAAGTTTGGGGATATATGATTTGACCAATAAACACTTGGGATTGATTTTATACATTTTATCTTTTTACTGCACTATGGCCCAGTGATGCTGACTTTTCTGCCCATTATGTAGAAATGATGTCTGTTGGTTGCAGGAGAGGGACTTTTGTGTGTTGACCTAGAAGGAGTGATATGAGGATATTTAGCTCATAACAGCTTATCATCTCAGTCTGGCTGGGAAGATAAAAAAAGAAGGTACAAAAGCAAAAATGTTCCTTAAGCCTCTGGGATATAGCCAGTATGCTCTTTCTGATGCATGATGTCATCTACTGAAATGACCTGTCTCTCTGTAATAGATCTAAGTGGAAACTTTTAGACAAGTATTATAATGGGCTTAGAAAGCCAAACTTGGGCAGGTCCTGATTATCACTGAATTTGTAGACATCATGGGCTAAAAACATTTTTTCCAAAACTACTAATTTGAATGAAATAAAACTTGCCATGGTAAAACATCCCACAATTATAGCACAGAATTTGGTGATTTTGTAGCCTTTATTGTAGCCTTTCAGAGGAAATTTGGCTGTCATAAAATTTGCAAATCAAATATATAAAAAATGCCTGAACAGAGGGAGGATGTAAATATTTACTTTTCAATCCACTGAATTATTAAAGGTTTCAGAAAATGTTTGATCTGGCAAGACAAAAAGTGGGACTGAAAGTCAGTCTGCCAATTTGCTCTGAGGGAAATTTGATCGACAGCAAAGAACTCAAACCTAAGAGAATTTACTGAAGTATTATTAATTTAGAACCTTGCTGGGCAGATGAAGTGAAAAAGCATCTCTTTTTCATTGTGTCAGAAATTTCAGAAACAAAGCAGTAGATACATCTGTGAAATGTAGTTTACAAGTGATTAAGCTTTGTAACTCTGAAGCAGGTTGACTGTGTGTGTGTGTGTGTGTCTTTGCCAAGTGTTTAAGTTTTTTATTTGAGAACACCATTCAAAGTATTGCATTACAAAGTGTTCTGACTTTACTTAGCTTAGCTGTATTTCCACATTGCCACTAGTTTGTATGAATAAACAGTCTTATATTCGTACTTCTGCAAATTTATTTCATTTCTCTATGAAGTAAATAACTATCACATGTCACATACTATTTTGATCCATGATAACAACAGACTGTGTACCAGATCGGGACCATGTCAAACAGTCTGATTGTGTAGCAGGCTGTGTCTTATAGGTTTGTGTGAAGATATTCAGTAATGTTTGCACAATGATCAAATTACTTAATGACACATTGCTCAAAATGTGTCCCTGTTGTTAAGTGGCATAATTGAATTGAGTACCTACTCTGTGTCAGAGAGTAAAAGTGAAAAAAGCAAGTGTGTCAGCTTTCTGCCACTGTAACAAAATAACTAAGAATAACAATTTAAAGTAGGGAATGTTTATTTTTCCTCATGGTTCCAGTCCGTGGTAAGATGACTCCATTGCTTTTAAGCCTAGGGTGAAGCAGAAGCATTATAGCAGAAGTTTGTGGTGAAGAAAAGCTGCTCATGTCATAGCAGCCATGGAACATACAGACACACACAGACACAGACAGACAGACACACACACACACACACACACACTGGGAGAGAGAAGAAGAAGGAGAGGGAAGGGAAGAGGGAGTGGGAAGAGGAAGGAGAAAGAGGGAGAGAGAGAGAGACAGAAAGAGAGAGGGAAAGAAACTAAAGAGGAAGGGACTGGGGATTAGATATAGTCTCAAAGGGTGTACCCTCATACTCATTCCCTCCTAATGGGCCCTTCCTCCTGTTTCTATCACCTCCCAATAATGCTGTCGAATCACATCTCCATGAATAGATTGATTCACTGATGAAGTTAGAGCCCTCGTGGTCCAATCACCTTCCAAAAACGCTACCTTTGAACGTTGCTTCATTGGGATCAGGCTTTGGCACATGAGCCTTGGAGGGACATTCCAGTTCCTGTCCATGACATCAAGGGAAGGCTTCTGGCCTGGGGGAGAGGATATTTTAATAGGATAAGACAGAAAATAAATAATACATATAATAAAGATCACATGCTGTGTTTAGAAATGGCAATTTTAGTCAAAAAATGAAAAATCAGTTCACGGTAAGACAAATGGGAACAGGATTGATGGGTGGAAGGAACTTTAAAAGGTGAAGCCAGGAAATATAAGCGCCTGTGAGAGGTGAGATTTGAGCAAAGACTTGAAGGTGGCACAGATGTTATCCTCAGGCACCTCAGAGAAGAGCGTTCTAGACAGAGAGATTGTTTTTTTTTAAAAAAAATAATTTTATTTAAATAGAAAAAAAAAACCCAAACAAAATAGAATAAAGGGTAGCAACAATACAGTATAACAAGGAAAAAATGAAAAGAACAACAACAAAAAACCCTAAGAAATTATTACTTGACTAATTACATAATGACTACTTGGGAATAGTTGTTCAATTTACAAAGTTAAAACATGTAAAGTACACATTCAAACAGTGAGACTGTTAACAGTTCTGCTCCACAATCTGACAAAAACAGCAATATGGTCATCCATA